>JBAWJW010000011.1:600000-898518 GCA_037356055.1 Xylaria sp. Z34
GAAGCAGCCTTTCCAGAGGCTGACAGTCACCAAGGAACAGCTCCTGGAGATGTTCCAGTCCAATAAATACAAGCAGCACATCATCGGCGACAAGATTCCCGATGGCACTTCTACCACCGTCTATCGATGTGGTCCTCTGATCGATCTTTGTCGGGGTCCTCACGTCATTGACACAGGCAAGGTCAAGGCCTTTGCTATTCTCAAGCTCTCAGCGTCATATTTCCTCGGTGACCCCGCAAACGATTCCCTTCAGCGCGTCTATGGAATATCGTTCCCAGACAAAAAGCAGCTTACCGAGCACCTCAAATTTCTCGAAGAAGCCGCCAAGAGGGACCACCGGAGGATTGGAAAGGACCAAGAGCTTTTCATGTTTCACGACCTGTCACCAGGCTCTTGCTTCTTTCTGCCCCATGGCAGCATAATATACAACACTTTGCAGAGCTTTATACGCAAAGAGTATTGGAGACGCGGATACCAAGAGGTCCACTCTCCTAACATGTTCAATTCTGCCCTGTGGAAGAAGTCTGGTCACTGGGAACGTAAGTAGTGTGGAATTACACACGTCAGTGCGTAACTAACTTACGGTTTCACTAGACTATCACGAGGATATGTTCACTTTTGAAGTAGAGAAGGATATATGGGCTTTGAAGCCAATGAATTGCCCGGGTCACTGTCTTATCTTCGGATCGCGCGCTCGTAACTATAGAGAACTACCTATCCGTATGGCCGAGTTTGGTGGTAAGTGTGGTCCTTTCTTAGGCTCTAAATTATTTGAGAGACGGCGATTAACAGTCATCAACGTTAGTTCTTCACAGAAACGAGGCGTCCGGCGCTTTGGGCGGGTTGACACGTGTGCGACGTTTCGTACAAGACGATTCGCACATTTTCTGCACAGAAGACCAGGTAATCACCCATTCCACAAAAGCAAGTGGCAGTGGAGGATGATTAACAGAGACAACACAGGTCGGTGATGAGGTTTCTGGCGTGTTCGATTTCCTCCGGAGCGTTTATGGTAAACTTGACTTCTCCTTCAAGCTGAAGTTGTCAACACGTCCAGAAAAGTTCCTAGGCACCGTAGAAACATGGGACAAGGCCGAAAAGACGTTATCAGCTGCTCTCGACAAATTTTGTCATAACACGGTGCCGTGGGAGTTGAACCCAGGCGACGGCGCATTTTATGGGCCCAAAGTTGTGAGCAATTCTCGTAACCAATGTCTTCTCGTTTTGATAACTGACTCCGAGTGTTGCAGGACATTACGATTACCGATGCTCTCGGCCGCGACTTCCAGGTTTGGCGCCCATTTCATTCTGACCACTTCATGATAATACTAATACCTCATAGTGTGCGACCATTCAGTTGGACTTCCAACTGCCGGAACGATTCGACTTGTCGTACCAGACTGCCGATGATGCATCTGCCTCAGCTGCGACGTCCACTACAGATGCGGAAGGTGGCCCTCGGCAAGGTCATGTCCGCCCTGTCATCATTCATCGAGCCATCTACGGCAGTTTTGAACGCTTCATTGGCATTCTGACAGAGCATTTCGGCGGCAAATGGCCTTTCTGGATAAGCCCCCGTCAAGTCATGGTTATTCCCGTCATGACAGGCGCATACGACTATGTCAAGGAGGTACAGACTCTCTTACGCACAAACGAGTTCCATGCCGATGTGGATCTCAGCGCCAATACTCTAAATAAGAAGATCAGGAGCGCGCAGTTACTCCAATACAACTTTATACTTGGTGGGTAAACCTAGCTTCTAAGAACGTGGTTGAACCTATAGAACTGACCTATTTCTCTCTTAGTCCTTGGCGCGAAGGAGTTAGAAGACCGTACTGTCACTATCAGGAGCAGGGATTCTGCTGAGAAGACGCAGAGTGCTGAACAAGTTGTCTTGCCCCTAGACGAGGCTGTTGTCAAGTTCAAAGCTCTGAGAGAGTCTCAGGGACTACAGAATAAGCTCGAGTGACTTAACTAGTGTTTGGGAAAGCAAGCGTGGCATATGCTTTTGCTTTGTGCCTACAAGTTGCTCTTTTCAACGCTGATGTAGCAATGGTGCCAGATTAAATACCATAGACCACATAATACAAGTCATCCAAAGAATATGTTAAGTACATCTTGCGCAACCACTGCCCTCTATAAGGCTGGCTCTCTCAGCTCTATAAATTGGCCGTTCTTTTCAGCTGATATCTTGTATGAATGAGTAAGTAGAGCCCATATATTATTACTCATCTCGTCACGATTTTATTTTATTCTCACGGGGGGTCCTATTCCAAAAGATGAAGTATCCAAGCGACCCCATTGAAGATAGATTCGACAAGCCTATGGGAAAGGCGAGTGCATTTTCCGGGTATCTCGCCGTTGCAGAATTTATTCCCTCTAGCTTTACCGAGTGAAAAAGGTACAATACATTACATATCGTCGGGTGTGTATAGGTAGTCAAAGCAACAAGCCCAATGCCAAGGAAAGAAGAAATAGCAGGGGATCATAGATAACCTTAAAAATCATCCAATGAGATAAATAGTTAAGTGCCTTCGAAATGAAATTAACCTACATACAGTAAGTAGTACAGCATATACCTACTTTTCTCTGGGTTGTAGTGCGTATCAAGAATTAGGAAAAGGAGATATCCCAGTACAGATGACAAAAGATGATAAACCACTCTATAAAGGACAGAATTAATTATAACAATAAGGATAGTGTCATCTTAACTATGAGCTCAGGGCCCTTTCTCATCTGGTATCGATTTATTTCCCTTTATATAACTTCTGTCTTAGCTAGGCTTTTTGCTTTTGCGTAGGTTGCAGTCCTAGGCTAGGCCGAGTCAGGCCTCTACATACATACCTGGGATGGCTGAATCGGGTAACGTAACTGCTTTAACACACAACATAAGACGTGAGTACCTGACATACACAATACGATAAGGCATGCCAGAGTGGATAGAATGCAAGTCAAGAACTAGGTGTCGCGGACTGGGTAGTATTGTAAATTGCAAAGCTGCATGCAGCATGTAAAGCTGGGTACGAGATGTAGGTAGTTCGGTAGACCGGCACATCTGGGCGAGCACTACATAAGATACCTAGCAGATGCCTACATAGGCATCTACTTCGTATCTACATAAACGCGCGCACATACGCATCCATTTCCTGCACGTACAAATGAATGAATGCATAGTCCTCGCAGCGTTGCGCCGTGACTGGCTCGGTACTGGACGCAAAGGCGCGCCATTTGCTGCTCCCCGCATCAGTGCCGTATCTTCGAGGCTGAGGGGTTTGTTTGCATTGCAGCAACCCATCATGGGTGGGATGTAGGTCGACGTAATTCCGCCGAATTCTCCTGCTTGGTCTGGTCTGGACCGGCCGGACTCGACTGGGTGGCTTGAAGAGAGAGAAATGTAGGCGGCAATTTCGTAGCTGGACAGTAAGTCACTGTATGACCATATACCTATCTTACATGATGAGCGTTATAATTGGGTAGGTATATACTAGTCACGCCTTTGTAGTAAACAAGAGTAGTAAAAAAAGCCCATGATGCTTGTTTACTACTAAGTAAAGGCCAGCGCGGCTGCCACTGCCAAGTGCGGAATTAGATGAAAAATTAGTCGGAAAACGCCCGACATGTAACGTATCTTCTATGCAAGGCTATACACCTCCTCGGCTGCTCTGTATGTAGGTGTGTATATGCGGTGATGAAGAACGAATGAAGCATGCGAGGTGAGGCGGGCCGATGTAGTTCCCCCGTTTGCGGGCAGAAAAACCCCTGTTAAACTACTTTTCTGTGTAACACATTCCTGTGAACAAGCTTACTCGGATACCAAGCCCGTCAAACAAGTCTTACCTCTCGGCTCTGACTGAGCAGGCAGGATAGACGAGAAGGGGCGATTAATAGAAGAATACGAGAGAGAGAGAGACATACACACACACAAGGAGAGAGAGACGCCAAGATCTGGCGGAAAAGATGAAAGTGAGAGAGTGAGAAAGTGAGCTCGGGTAAGCAATCGAACCGTCAGAAATCGATAGTTCGTCTAGGATTTGCATGCTGGAGGAGCGGAGAGGGGTTTCAGTTGTTCGGATTTTTCTTCGTCTTACGGTTACCACTATTTCTTGGGGTTCCGCATTTCTCGACTCGCCCTCCGCCTTTTCGCCTCGTAACAAATGATGTGAGCAGGAGATCCTTCCGGTCTGGGGGCACCTGGGGACCGGAGAGGGTGCCAATCTCACATGTCTACATCATAGTCCTGCAGACTCTGTGTGATGTAGGAGAGCCCGGTTGCGTCTGATCTGGTGTAATCGGATCCGGGAATCGTTGAAGGGTACTGGGATTGGCGGTATGTAGGGTCTTTCACATCTTATATACGCGGTCTACTGATTAGCGCCGTGGGGGTCCTGTAAGCCTAGTGTTTGTACGTTCGCAGTCTGTAATATCTAACAGGCTAGATCTCGAGCAGGTGATGCCGAATACGGCCTTGAGGCTAGGTGGAGCCTATGTCTGACTTCTTGCTCTGTAAAGGCTGGTCGGTATAGGACTATTCGGCTTCAGAGGTAACGTGTCGGTTGCTGTTACTGTCCAGTCAAGGGCGGGTTTCGACGATGTAGACGGTTGAACGGAGTGACATGGCATTCACTGTAAGGTTCAGCCTCACAGATTCTTGTTGTACTTTCATGTAATGCACCTTATAAGGCGTTGATGATATCGGTATGCTGGTGATATAAGTTAATAAATGCGGGGATGCTTTCCTTACCTTTGTATCTGCCCCTCACCTCATAAGATGGAGAGAGAAGCAGAAGCCGCACACGGCTTAAAAATCGCAAGTTCTTTGTTAGCATATTTTTTTTGATCCAGTATTTCCGAATAGGGATTGATATAACTTGAAGGTGACAATTATTCGTCAGGTTTTCGAGCTTTGACTTGAAGCTGACTGCCCATACCCACTCTCGATACCGAGGCAGGTGATGCGGGGAATACGAATGCATCACTAGGAATCCTAGGATAGGCCAAGTACTTCGGTATATGCCTTCACGGTTCCACAAGACACTGCTAGAACGACCGTGTGAATAAAATGTCCCCCACAAGCTGCTTCGTTGCGAATCTGCATCCGTAGCACCTCCAATATGTCGCCATTAGTAGAGGCACTCCAGAACGTCAAGGCCCTAACTTTCGACGTCTTTGGGACTGTCGTAGACTGGCGTACGACGGTCAACGAAGAACTCATCAAGAGAGCTCGAAATAAGATTGACACACCAGCCTTTAACGAACTGCCTGAGTCGCTCCAGTCACGTTTCAAGGGAATCGGAGACGAAGACTGGGGTGTCTTTGCGGAAGAATGGAGAGACTCATACGGTGAATTCACGTGGACGTTCATTCCCGAAGAGATGGAGTGGAAGGACATCGACCAGCATCATTACGACAGCCTGAAGGAATTACTGCAGAAGTGGGAGGTGGAAGGTGTGTACGTAGACGAGGAGATACGCTCGCTGAGTTACACCTGGCACTACCTGAGACCGTGGGACGATTCAGCGCTAGGCATCCAGAGACTCGGGACACGATACATGACATCGACGCTGTCAAACGGTAACCGCTCCCTGCTAGAAGATCTCAACAAGCACGGATCTCTCGGCTTTAGACGTATCATATCGACTGCAGACTTTGGTGCCTACAAGGTAAGGCTCTGGTCATGGATATACATGGACATCTAGTCTTTTATGCGCGCCCAGAGAAGAGATTCTTGCGAGTAGTATTGTGGCTGATTTGCCTGCTGCGGGTAGCCGCATCCGAGTACATATCTGGGCGCGGTTAATGCCCTCGAGTGCCGGCCCAATGAGGTGGCGATGGTAGCCGCGCACCTTGGAGATCTTCAAGGAGCCCGCGCGAATGGGCTGCGGACAATTTACGTCGAGCGAGATCGCGAGGAAGCATGGTCATGGTAAGTCAAAACCTGATTTTTGATAGGCCCTCCCTCATCTCTGGTGCTCGAGGCGTGGGTCCGCTCGAGATACGGCTGGGGTACATTTGAAGAAGCTATTGCCATAATTGTCTTATAACTTTGTCTTATAACTCAATATTCACAGTGACGATGACCGTTGGAAGGATGCACGAGAATGGGTTGACTTGGTAAGGTGTTTCGGTAACCCCTATCCCGCAATTGCAATCATCTCGAGCGAACTTTTTGGGCTTTGGCTGCAGCCGGGCCTATTTTCATTGAATTCTTGAGTGTTTGCCATATCTCTATTTCTTGATTTCACGGCCGAAAACTAATCTTTATTGTGTCAGTGGATTTCTCAAGGAGAGGGAGGATTCGTCGAGTTAGCACGGCGACTAGGTGTGTCTTAAGAAGAGGCTGAATCCTCTGGAGGCTTTTCCTGCATTACTGCCTACCTATACGAGGGACGATTCTGGCGGTGGTGGATTATAGATTTGTATCCCATAGATTTTGTAGATTTGTACACAATGAATTTTGCATTGGAATGTAGAGGCGTCAAGAATTGCTTCATACTTAAAATGGAAAAAGATATATCGTCTCAAGAATCCACTACACGGTATCCGGGTGCCGAAGCGCGGCGGCCTTCGGCGATGCTGCGGGCTTAAGGGTGGGACGATGTGAGTAGAAACATTAGGTATTTAGCTGAGCTACTCGTCTGAGGATATTCAGCAGCCGTTAGTAAACAGAAGATAAGTATGTGTGTTATAATCCAGGGCTCCCTCGTCACGCAGCTTTCAACCAAAGCTCGCGGTGAGAGTTTAAGACCAAGTCCGAACTAGTCCTAGTAAACTTCTCTTTGGATGATCAACGTTACCCGCATCATAGGCGCTAAAGTAGGCAAATTCCCAGTAGCTTCGAGTGCATAGCAAAGGCGTAACTAGCTGCAGTTGAAGAAATCACTTAGTTACCTGGTCTAAGAGGTCTGTCGATAAGGCTCCGTGCCCCCACCGTCGTGGATCGCACAGCAGATATTAAGCACGGCCGTTGCAGCACGTACAGCATACAACGAGCTGCATTCTCGCATTGCCTAACATTGGCGTACGAGGGGTTCGTATCGGCTCGCGAACTATCCCTCACGGGGAATACATAAGTCAAAGCGTGATGCCGAGTCAGCCGCAAATGCACAGGCGAGAACCGAGAAGGGTATGACAACTACCAGTAGTCATAAGCTAGCATTCCCAAGTTGGAAAAGGGCGTGTGGTTGGGCTTGTTCTCGACTCGTCGGTGAGGTTCAACGTAGGCTATCCTTCAGCTCGTTTCAGTTGAAAGCTGGAGGTTTCGCTACAAATAGGATGACTTTGTGCTTCAGACAAGGCGAGGATGAGCAAATTCGTGGGGAGAGAGATGTAGCTAGTTTATGGTCTAGTCTTGATAAAAAAGATCGATCCGATTTGCAACTATATCAAGCCTCTTATAAGAAGACAGGGAAGTCTAGCTGGCCGCGATATTCACCTAGAGCGGGTAAATTTACATATAACCCGAATAAATTTGAGTATCAATAATGTTGGAAGTGAGCTTTTTGACAATAGTTATTCATAGTTCGCCCTACAGTATACTGTCTGGTTGAACCCAGTCCAGGGCTAACAAGGAGCCGCTGTTGGCGAAAGTGCATTTGAAACGCCGCAAGTGGAAGTACTGTCACGGAATAATGACATCGGACTGAACACTGCTATGAGCGTCTCGGTGGTGCCGGTCGGTGAGATGATCTACACCTATGTATACATCCGCCCCCATCTACAGCATGGATACAGTATAGGCATAGCGCAAATTGTGGCTTAACAACTACTAGAGTAATAAGGAAAAAATGATAAAAAATCAATTCGAAAGAAAGATAGCGCATGTTATCTATAGGTAATGAGGCCATTATCATGATTACTATGCAGCATAAGAGAAAGTCAGCATAGACTTGAAGGATCAACTACAGCCCTGCAGTCAATTTTGGGTGGGCGCGTTACCCAACTCTTCACCTGTACCTATACTCATTCACTCACCTACCTCCTTATTATAGAGGTATGTTACTGGTTCGGCGTCGATTATACTTATCTACAGTGCCTACTCCCTACAGGAATAGCTCATAGGTATCTCAAGTTATGACTCAGGTCACCCAATAAACTGCTTACATGTAGTCTTCAACCCGAGCGGTACTCGAGTTTACCGTTACCCACAGATACCCGGGGTTTAGCGCCTAGTTATACACTGGCTGCGCTAGATAGAACGAAGATGGGAGAGGTGGTTACAGAGCAATGGTACATGTACTTCAGTATATAGCTAGATGAGCTTGTTTGAGTAGGTAGATATACGCATATAAGGCTCTCGGATCACCTGAAATTTCGGTAAACTCTTACACTACACAGACACAGCAATCGGACGTGTTACCGAGCCTGGTAACCGGATTTTCCTCCTTGTTGTGTCCCATTGAAGCGTTGGCTTTTATATAATTGACTACCTAGGCAAGGAGAAGAAAATGATAGGTCTGAGTAGAACATGTCTTCTATGTTGCGAGCTAGTCGTCGTTATGGTAAGCGAAACCTATAGCTGAACTTATAGCAAAAATGTTGGTCACAGGTAGCTACGGGCGTTCAGTTCCTCAGGAACTAACAACCGTTACTAGTATATTACTTTACCTCTTATGCTGGTTATACCTCACCTTTCGGCTCTGCGTACTGTGTGAATACCCGTAATGTTGCGTACACTTTCTTTATCTATCTAACAGCGAGAGAGAACTCGACATTTAGCAGCTTTCGCCAAGAAACACTGTAGACAACGATCTTGGCACACATCTGCGTCTTCACGGAATTCTTACTTGCCTGTTGGTCTTGTTGATTGGGGTTTCTTTAAACCGGTCAAGTGGTCACTGTAAGTGCCAGGTAAGAATGGACATGCCGAGACTGCTGTTCCTGCTGACGCCTATTATCATCATGGCTAGGTGGTATATATTCCGTCCTTCGCCCAGTTCTGTAAAGGTATTGGATGTTGTCATCATTAGCCAGCCATTTCTTGCCGCATATCCAAACACCATAAACCCCCTCGCCTTGGGCCAGCCCCTATACAAGTTACTTACACATGAAGACAGAGGAAGGAAAAAATCTTCTCCCATCCTTCGGCTCCTCCACCTCCGCCTTCGCCTTGTCATCACCCTAGTTCCTCCCACCCATGACATTCTGGCCAAGCTCTTTGTTGTCCATTCCCACCTAGCAAGCACCACCATATCCCAGCTTGGTGTACCGGTTCCTCCCCGTCCTGGTTCTAGTGTTAGCTCTGGTCCTAGTTCAAATCGTGGGTCGGCCAGTTCTAGCTGCTTGTCCCGAACGCTACTGTCCCGACTTTGAGCGAACCGACTAGATCGTTGCAGTAGCCTCGAGCGCAACCTTGCCCATCCCACTTCGGTACAGCACCACTGCCTACCAACAGAGTGCAAGAAGTTGCCTAACATCTCTCTGCCTGACATCTGACATCTGGCCTCGTTTACATTTTTCACTTCTTTTCACTTTTTGCATCAGAACTTACACCTCAAGGAGTGCCTGGACTGGACGAAACAACCCTCCTCCTCGTTGTCGTCTATCCGGCCATTCATATCTAATTGATACCTCATTTGCCTTGGCGACTTTGCCCTCGTCTTGGTCCTGGGCAGGCCCACCGCGAAAAGTAAGTGCGCATCTGTATAGGATATCTGTATTTGATTGTGTTGCATATTCACCAACCTTACCCGTATAAGTACATGTATAGTGCCAATAAGTGTCAACGCTAAACTGTCTAGCTAGTAGTATTAATCCTTAATTATTCGTCCGCACACGGCAGTGTCCAGCAACGTGCAGTGTGGTGGTGAGCAAGATTTGCCTATCTTTGCAAAAGATTGAGGCCACTGGGAAACAGAGCTCTCCAACTTCTTTGTGGACAAGGTAAAGCTACCACCTGCTGTACCTGCCTCTGTACTCGCCCACCTACCTAGCTACCTCTACCTACCTGCATTTAGCTACGCCAGCTACAGGCATTGCTAGCGCGCAACGGGTTCTGCTGCTGCAGGCGCAAGCGATTTGACAGACAACGGACGGAAAGGAGAAGCTCAGGCTTTCGCAAAGACCCCCGACCCGCCCCAGAAACGCAGCCATTCTCCACAGTCCACAAAACAACCTTGGACCTCTAGTAGAGCCTTGACCCTCCTCCTTCTCCTCCCATTTCACCACTCAACCACTCAATTGCCTTCGCTCTCTCCCCCCAAAAAACCCACGCCGTGTCCCGAGACACTCGCTATAGTTGTCGCTGCTGCCACCGTTGTTATTACCATTGCCGTCATTGCTGTTGCTGCTGCTGCTGCTTCTTGTGCTTCTGCTGTTGTTCCTATTCTTCTTTGCTGACCACGACAACGCCGGTGCCTAACGATCTACTTTTTTGAATCGGACCGGATCGACTGAAAATAAAACGGCTTACATCATTCTTCCATCCTACTACTGTCTGGCCTTCGCGAAACTTGGATCCTTCTGGCCCGCCACTTCCTCTCCAACTATCTCACCTCTTGAATCATCTCGAATAGCTATTACTTAATATTCGTTTACTTCGCATACCTTCCGCCTGCTGTTCGGTTCCCCGCCGACCGCTTTCCTAATACAAGATGACGCCGCGAATGGTGCTATATAGGCTGGTGGTGCTCGGTGACGGTGGCGTGGGCAAGACAGCCCTCACAATTCAATTATGTTTACAACACTTCGTCGAAACTGTACGTCCCATATTTCCAGGTAAGAAGCTTGGCAACGGTTGCCTCGTCTTCTTCACCACGTGCCCGTCTTTTGTGCCATAGTGGTGGGGCGCTGACGTCTGATATCAGTATGACCCGACAATCGAGGATTCTTATCGTAAACAGGTCGTAATAGATGGCTCAGCATGCATGTTGGAGGTATTGGACACAGCTGGGCAGGAAGAATATACAGCACTGAGGGACCAGTGGATCCGCGACGGCGAAGGGTTTGTCCTGGTCTACAGCATCTCCTCCCGGTCGTCCTTCACTAGAATCAAGCGATTCCACCACCAAATTCAAAGAGTAAAGGAATCGTGTCAGTCGTCGCCGACATTCGCCGGTTCGCCCATAGCTGCTGCCGTCCCAGCGAGTGCCGTACCAATCATGCTCGTTGGCAATAAGAGCGATCGCGTGACGGAAAGAGAAGTTTCTACACAAGAAGGTCACGCCTTGGCGAGGGAACTAGGCTGCGAGTTTGTGGAAGCATCGGCGAAGAACTGCATCAACGTCGAGAAGGCGTTTTACGACGTTGTTAGAATACTGCGCAGGCAACGAGAGGCTGCATCACGGCCGCAGGCGCCACGCACGCGTCCTCCTAACGGGGAGACATTTGCATCACACCGTGATCCTGAGCCTCGATATAGGAGACCACGGACGGGCCGAGGAGGCAGAGGCCCTTGCGTCATTTTATAAGAGGCTGGCATGATTAGGCTATGATATCGCGAGCTCACGCACAACCGAAACGATACCACGACAGCAATTCGTTTATATTTGATTCATGTGTGCCCATGTCGAACCCACCGACCAACAGTGTCGGTGTTGACGGTACATCATTCTTCAAGGCTAGCTCCACATTATTAAGGGAGAGCAGGCCATGTCCATACAACTCTATTCTATCTTATCTCTGTATTGCTTGCTTTTTGGACCACATCAACCAGTTTACCATCTGGCGAACGGCGTACGAATGAAAAATAAAAAAAGCGGCATCCCAGGGCGCAAGATGACTTAGGTTTTTCTGACACCAAGACACAATTCTGTGAGAGATGGGTCGGGCAGCCGGCGGTGTTCTGGAGTCTCGGAGGGGCTGCCAATTTACACCATTCAAGAGTTCTCGATTCTTAAATTCATCTTCTGCACAACTTCTCCATTGCGATGTCCATATTTCACCTTGCCTATACATGAATATTCAATTCCCTATTGGTTGGAAAAAGGATGGTAGTGTCACTTGAATAGTAACGTGGAGCTCTTCGATATGTTGAATCTCGAGCTGTAGTCAAATCTGATTAGAGAAGCTATATTTACTCAATGAAATCGTCCCTAAACACTAATTCCTCTTCCCACCATTCCGCATTTATAGATGTCAAGCTGACACATTACGTAGCCTCGTCTCGCCGGCGAGCAAGGGCTCCAAGACCACTAGTCTCAGCCCTGTTATTCAACTGCGAGCCAACGGAATAACTGCGAAGTGGCCTCCCCGTGACAACCATTATAGTTTAGGTGGAGTGTTCCGTGATGTGGTAGCATTAAGATTCCATATAATGTATATATATCATTAGGTACGCGCACTCCTTGCCTCTTTCAGCTAAGAACGCTCACGATCCTTGGGGTGTGATATGGTCGTCTTAGCTAAGAACTGATTGCCTGCCAGCGGATTTACCACGGTAGAAACAATTGAGATAGATACCATGTACGTGTGAAAACTCTACAATTAAGTAAGACGCTTGGTTTGCACTCACAAAAAATATATCTTCAGGTTCTTTCCATGAACTTCCATATATTAGACAGTACTGAATTTCTTAGTCTGACAAATCTCTATTAACATAGCTAATTCCAGAAATATTATAAAAATACCTTCTCTTGATCAAATTGCATGTGACTGTCATCTGACGAAACCAAGCCACTTGAGTTTTGCTTCTGGCCCCCAACTTCCCTGCTCGATATAGGCGCTGGTTCTACGTAATGACAGGTTATTGCCGACCGAGTGAAAGCCGAAAAGGAGGCGAGGCGGAGGCAAAATAGAAACTGTTCTGTTTATTGCTGAGCCCAGGCATTCGTTATTGCCAAGAAGCCTAAAACTTCATCCTGCGCGTGTAAGCAGTAGTGTAAGGCACCTTGGTAGGCAAAGTCTTCTGAAGAACCGATGTGACTGGCCACGCAACATTGAATGCAACCTAAACCCCCTAGATAAGCAATAGATCGTTGAACTGAATCTGTGGCTTGCCTGTCGTAAACTGTACCTACGCAATACATGCACAATTCTCACCCCATCATTTTTTGACTTTTTTTGCTCGTGCAGTCTACGTACTGTATAGCAGTTATTTACGGCTTAAGTACACGCTAACTAGCCCGCCCGCTCGTAATGTGGGGGGGGAGTCGAGCAAGTACGTACCACGACATATTAATAACAGCTCTTGTAATCAATTTCACTCCTCTTTGATATTGCTCTCATAAGCCTTACCCAGTCTTCCCCTATTTGTTCCCCTCGTAGGTACCTCAGATGTAGAACTCAAAATGCTAGCCCTGTTGATTCATATAGGTATTCCGGGGTTCGGGACCTAGTCCAACTCCAAATTTGGCCTGAATACAAATTCTGAGAGCTATGATAACCCTTTTTGATGGTAAACTCGGTATGCCTCTTCGGGACAATTACTAATCAGTAGACTTGACGATTTCTCCTGATATCACATGACGCTCTATACGCAGTTTAATAATTGTCTTCCATACTACTTAATCTTGGTATAAATGTAAATAACGAAAGTATCTTCGTATTTTTTGATAGACCAAGTTAATTTGTAGTAAGTAATAGTTATCACTGCCACAAGTAAGACTGTTTCTATGCCTTTGTTACAACATGACTTATCAATACATAAAAGAACCAGAGGACTCTAATGTGAGTCTGTTGATCAAGAAGATCCTAGAAAGCGAAATCATAGGCTCATCCACGCCATGAAATGCTGAGCAACTTCGTACTCAGTATAATAGACTCTATACTATACATGAAGCCTGCAGTAAGCTACAAACATAAATGTTCATCGGCGATAAGTCATTCTCATTCCCATGAAACAGGCTGCTGGTAGGCCGAGAGATCCCGGGTACTGGTTATCGCCTCAAATACCAGGTTAGCTGAGTTTTCCCCAAATTACTTACATTTCATGCGCACCATGATGCATAATATGTAAGTTCCTCGCCTGCGATTTGCTGTCTGCCAGTTGACGACATTGTTGTTACCACTTAAAAGAATGGTCTTCAGCGGTGGATCTACCTATAGCAAGTGGATCTTATAGCTGGATACTTGGTAGTCCTCTGCCGTCCTGACTAAGATATTCCGACATTTCTTTATCCCAACATGAATTCGTGCCTATAGCGCACTCTATACCAAAAGTTGAAGCGACATTGACATAATCGTAATATAGTAGAATGCTACCTTAGATATATTGAAGTTACATTAAAAGACATTTTCTCCCCCACCAGATGGGTGCCATACCTAACCTAGGGTCTTATCTCAGCTCACATCATCTGTCAAAGACTCGACGATCCCGCTTCTTCACTTTTCTCGTGGTTCTGCCCCAGGCTACGAGTCAATAGTAACCGGCGCGCTCGCGAATAGGCTTGGAGCACATAGTATACCTAGCCACAGTATGGCGGGTAAGATAACTCGCTTCAGACCACCTGCTCAGGCCCTAGTCAAGTAGCTACCCACAGTACGTCGTTAGATCCTCAACGAAAGCCCAAAAATTCCGTGTTCTAGCGATATGTTGGTCCTTTCTCACCCATGTTTCCACCGGAATTCGGAATGGCTGACCCGGGCCTTGAAACGTGATCCACAGACACACGAACTTAAGAAGCTAAGTTGGCGTCATGCGGCGCACAACGAAACCGCTTTTCGTGTAAGCGTCCATGCAGCATCCCATGTCACCGTCGCCGCCGGTCTCCGAACGAGAGGCGCTAGGTCATCGTTTACCTACCACGCATACGTGTAAATGGACAGTTAAATATCAAAATATGCATGGGGAAACCATTATTCCACTACTTTGGCCGAACAAGTGATGTGAGGTAGATCAACTCGCTAGACTAGGTACAGAGTAGCCTCTGCACATTTCTGGTGATGAAAGCAGTGAGGTTAGTGGGGAACTCTCCTAACCTAGTAGTATGCGAAAACAGTGGGATATTGCTGTCAAATGTATAATTTGTTGCCGTCAGCTTTACCTTTTCTGTAGCATCACTGACAGCCCGTTATACGCCAGCATCTGCCGACATATTCGCGACCCAGTTCGGGCCGGATCATACAGGTCAGATTTCAATGTCATATGCCAGATATAGTAAAGCTGTCACAGTTTCTATAAGATCCAGCGGCTAAAGATCTTGACATCGTGAACTGGTCCGTGTATCAGATTATGAAACCTTCAACCAACGTCACCTCTTACTGGTGGCACCCTCAACGATCCAATGTCTAGAGAGATCTTAGTGATGCCTTCCTTTGCCATTTGACAGGTCAAACTTAGCTCGGCACAAGACTTATAACTACTCTAACCTCTCCGAACCAAACCGATGGCCCCTTAGGTGGAGCTTGAGTCTAGGCCAAAGTGGAAGGTCAACTATTCTTTAGTCCTCAAAACTCATATCTACCTGTGTCAAAGCGAGAATCTTTACGACGGTACCGCCCGCCCCAGCCGATAACACGTTGTTTATAGTGTCCACAAGACAACATGAAACACCTTTAACGGCGGGGTCCGAAGTGACTTGCCAAGTCTGTGAATAGCCTTGGTCCCTCACCTCACCACGCCAAACATCACCTAGCTCTATGCGACGAGAGCATCGATGCAAAAGCCAAGACTGCATCACCCTTATCTTCGTCTTCGAAAGATGGACACCGCATTGAAAGCGATGCTTAGGAGTACTCCTTCGAGTTGTTTCGCTCTTCAAGAATCAAGTTTCATCTAGATTATGATGGCCCTTGTACAATATAGCAAGCCCAGACAGACGGGATTCCATCGGTCTCGACCTTAATCCTATCACATCATCGTCATTTATACCCCACGAGCTACGGACCCACGATCCCTTCTCCAAACCCAGGCTTTCTCTGCACAAGACCCTGCAAAGCGCTTGTTGTACCAGGACCACGGCCATGGGGAGCAATGAAGCAGTGGAGAGGTACGTAGTGTGGTTTGGGGGGAATTCGATTCTGTGTTCGTTATACAAGTATTTGCCCCCTTATTGTTCGTCTTCCTCCCTCTTACAAATGCCCTTGGGCATTGATTATTACTTGGGTAGGTATTGCCCCTTACGAATCACCATGACCAAGCGCCGATTTCATATCTCTAGACGAGCCCAGCATTTACGGTCAAGAAAATGTGCCTCTACCTCGGTTCTTTCTGCAATAAGACAAAGCTGCTGACAAGATCCTCCAAGCAGTGTTACACGCTCTGCTTCCCCATCCAGGCCAGTGACATGTACCGGCATGAGTGGTTCGGCCTCCCGCTCGAATAGCAATAGATGCGCGTCGGTGAGACCGACACTCCGAAAGGCTCGCGGGGGGATTACGGTGACATCGAACCAGAACTGCGACACAAGCACGTGGAGGTAATAAATAGTTAGAGTATGTAGAACAGTTTGCGGGTTTCCCAAGGGACAAGGCTTGTCATTACCTCGATCACTCACCGCTCCATCCCGAATTAGGCCGAGAAGCTGGCGCAGGGTCGAAGAATGCAGGTTCTAGAAGGAATTGGATATGCAACTTCCACGCAATCTAGAAAACGTTGATCTAAACGCCGAAGGAAAACTTCTTCAACATTAGTCCTCCTTCCTAACTTGGTCGGCCCGTTCCGTTAAAGTCCTCTCACCTCGCAGAAGGAATGCAGTGTCAGCGTCCTGTCAAGGGTGAGAATCCTTTGCGCAAAACTCGAATCCGTCGTCCTGCCCGACTTGCCATTCAGATCGAGGGTCACCGGCTAAATTGTGCATTGATACTGTAAATTCGTTGCTATGGCCCTCCATGTCTCACTCTGTCCATCGATTTCATATTACGATCTGATGCACAACTGTCTACAATTGGCCGGATCTGTTTCCGCCCACGAAGTAATATGCACAACGAAGATTCCATGCAGCCAACACAACCACTTTCGGCCTCAAGGTCAAGGTTGAGGTCAAGGTTAAAGGCCAAGGTCAAGGGCCGGGTATGCCTCTCTTGCAGTTTGCAGTCCACAGCCATGCCATATTTCATGGGTTGCTTCCCGAGGCGCGAGGGCCGCGCGGGGGTTCCCGGTGATATCCTAGTATCTACCCCCATATGATCGTTCACATCCCTACCTCCGAATATCGCGCTTATTGTGTTCACAAACACTGTGCTATTCGATTTTCCGCTTCTAAGGCGCTTATTGTTTAAAGTACTTTTCGATTTATTGATTATTACGAGTCATGAATTCACATGTGTCGGAAATTGCATGACTTGGAAACGTGTCTCGTGTCGACATGAAACCATATCAGCATCATACATACATACACGTGAACAAATCAACATCCTCCAAAAGGGCCTTAAGGTACTTTTTGTATATTCGTCGTTACTGCTGAAATGAACGCGTCAAGGATCGCGTCCCGTTGGTCGGTGTTGCATGACACATAGGCGAGATTGAGTATCGAGATCAGGGCCTATCCTTTTGGACCTTGCTTGACCCGAGTTAGCAGTCGAACCAAAAGGCCAGCCTCATTTCGGGAGGCTGGACGGTCATTCGCCTAACCAAAGTTCTTCTTGGCACCTATAATTACTCCAACGGTTCTTGAAGAACATCATTCACAGTCTTGTACAGGCTGATCATGATATTTCTTACGATTTGCTTTGACAGGTGACGTACATGCACGTTATGGATGACCATCTGTCGTGTTACATTCAAGGTCAAGCCCCATCCCTTGATCTGTATTGGCCAAGTTACGAAGTGCCATCCATCGGGCGACCGTCCCGATTTATCAGACTTGGCGCGGCTCACGTATTGGGGCGGCACAATAAATTAACGCTAGAAAGCCTCATCAAGTGTAGTGATGTTGTGAGCGTAGCCTTGTTTATTCAATGGATTTTGACAATACTTATGCACCAGGCTCGATACACACCGGAGGGTGTACATTAAGGATGTACAGTTCTTCCACGTCACAACTCGCCGCACTGGCTTGTTACTTGTGACCTCAGTACTGAATTGTAATGGACACAATTAAGCGACCTGAATGTTGTTTTGCGATGTTGTATCAGAGAAGCGCACCATCAAAAGCAGCTATATGTCATCTTATACGAACCAAAGCTTCATCAGCTTTCATTCTCGGGATTTCGCTAACTTCAGTTCAACTAGTTTTTTCCCCGTGATCCGGCCAGATTAGTATAATCAGTGAGTTGAAACACAGGAGAAAGGCGCTATTTTGAAGCTGGTTACCACAGCTAACTTGTTTTATGTGTTTTTAAGACTGACTCGACACCCTTCAAACTCCACAGTCTACTAGGATTAGGCCGTGAAGGTCGTAGGCAGTAGGTAGCATATATAGTAGTACCCCTAACACTTTTTACGTGTATGTGCGCTTATGTGTATCAAGATAATCTCTTTTCGAGAATTCAAGGGTAATAAGCATTTCGCAGTAGGCGAAGTGTTACTATCAGGGGTTGTGCAGCTTATGGCCAAATTTTCAAATGACTGTCAGTATTTGCGGCCTCACAAATGCTTCAACTATGATCGTAACGTGACAAAATATATACGGTTAGAAAATGAGCATTGGTACATAATAACATCTCTAATGGAGGTCGTCATCAAAGTTCTCCCCATAGACGATATAGTGGTAGGATTCAAAAATCTTTCCAGATTGTTGGATATGCTCGAAGGCAATGTCCTATGCATGTCATATATGTGTGCATATATATAAGCTATGCGCAATTATTCTTGAGGTAGAGCAATTAGGACGAGTATTTTAAAGTGGCCAATAAAGAAACTAGATAGTTAAATACTATATATAGGAAAAGCAAATGAATACTATTTAGGTATACCGTGATCTTGCACGGCAGCTTCCACGTGACTCGCATTACTCCTTCGCAATATGCTTGCCTCTTGCCATTGCAACGAACACGCAACAGGCTATAAACAAATAACATAGTTAGCATAAACTTAATTAAAAACAAATGAGGATGACTTATTACATAGCATTACTAATTTAACAAAATTAGGATACTATTAACCGTCTTAGTAAACCTGATAAGAATTGAAGTAGAAAATTAAAAATTTTCATACGCTAGACTTTTCATCAAAAAGACTGGCCCAAGTGAAAGGCAAAGCTATCTCCTGAGGGTGACTCGAACACCCGACCTGTGGATCTCTAAGCAAATTTCAATTACAGTCCAACGCGCTACCAACTGTGCCATCAGGAGTTACGGTGGTTCAGCTTAAAGCTGATGATCACCATCGTGAGTAAGACTGAGAGGGATGCTTAGTAGTACCTCACTTGGCAGGATCTATAATATTACGTTGGTTAAGTTCCGAGTAATGTGACAGAATGTGGGGGGGCTATATGCTTACCTTATGTCACGGCTTGCGCCCTGTCAGACTCTCGCGAAGCCTCGCGATACCTACAGCTGCATACCGCCTCCCTAGAGTGACAGAACAAAGAGGGCATTTTGTATATAGATCTCTGGCTTGTAGATGTAGATGTTAGAGCTCCTTGTGCGACAACAAGTATTTAAGACTTACCCCTACGTTGCCTTCAGTATCCAGAGGTCGTGACACGCCCTTCGTTATACATAACTTAGGTTTATCATGAATATGTTTCTCATCATTCATGTTTGTCGCACAGCTATAGTACATTGAACACGAGGAGCAAATAACTGTTGCAATCTACGATTTACTGATCTCTAGTTCAGGGATCAATGATAGGGTGCAAAGACAATCAGTACTATCATCTAAAGTAGTCTTGAAACTTGTTCGTGAGCTAGTTCTGACTATGTTGTACCATGGCTTTTGTCCTAGTATTCTCTCCTTATTTCTCAGTTCTCAGTGATCGTCTATGCCAAACTTCTGTACCGATTTGCCCAATCTATTGAGTACTACAAAGCAGTAGCTAATAATTAGAAGTGAATGATCGGCAACTATAGGCGAGATTATTTGGGTATATGGTTTCTGGACTGGACCTTTCAGTTGACCAGAGGGATCCTCACAAGCCCTTGTCACATCTCAAGACCATGCCAAAATTTGTATTAGACGAAGGGGTCTGCGCAACTTCGCAGGCTAGCCCTGGCTATATAGACATACTCCAGAGGCCGTCTCATAAGTAACGTCTCGGAAGTGCAAAGATATAATGCATTCGTTGCCAAGAGTGTAAAATGATTAGAGAGAAGAAACGGAGGCTATTTTAAACGTCTCGAATTTCCATATGATTCCTTGTACGGCTAACGTGAATATGTGGCAGGAATTATGTCACGATTAATAGCTTCCCCATCTATCAAGTATCTTATAATAAGAAGTAGCATTAAGCCTAGTCGACGATTTTATAGTCTCTCAAAGTCTTAATCTATGCTGGAACTTATAAAACAACCGGTTTCTATTCTACCTCAGCCTTACAGTAGCACATATTCACAATAATGACGCCCTATTCTTGCCAGCTGCCCGAGGTGGTAGTCTTTAAGATTGCAAATAGTTTTAAAATTATAACACCCATTACAACATCCAAAGTAACTAGGAGTACATTGCTTACACCCTTATTTCATACTCGATGCGTCAATTTAAGTTGCATGGAAGAACCGAGAACCTATTATAGAATAGCCTCGAAGGCTGTATGAATTGCATGCTTTGGGCAGCATAATACAACCTATTATAGTGCTAAAATAAACGCTCGGGATTATTAAGACAAATGCAACAATGCTTGGTTTGTACTGTGCAGTATAATCCCATATGAATGAATTATGTAGCCTATCTTGTTAGTAATATCGCTTGCTGGTTAGCCAGTGACAATTAATTTGGCGCTGAAAGCTTGGTTGCTAACTAATCTCGCCCTGGTATGACTATATACATGATATGCAAGTCTCCCGTCTTGGATTGGGATCCCGTCTTTTGATACGTATGACAGGGAACGGATTTATGAGTATGGCTATCTAAAGCTTTCATCTCCGCTTCGCCTGAAGTTTTCTAATATTCTATAGCATCATATGACAGCTATACGAAAGCGAGAGAGGCAAGACGAACCAAGGCTATCTGGGAATAAAAATTATAGTTCTCCCACTTATATCAAAAGAGAATTAAACCCTTAAAACGACCCTGGTCACGGACAATATTACCATTAATTCTAATTTTCTTCGAGCCCTTTCTTAACAAGTCCTTTTAGAGACAGTCTTTGAGCACTCGTAGAGTTGAACCTCCAGAGAGACCTTGGAGAGACCTTGACAGAGGCTATTCCTTAACTTGAAATCGAACATCATTACTTTCATGTTGTCAATTATCCACGCTCCCTGAACCGCGATTACACACCTGAGTGGTAGGTTTCGGTACACAAGGAGTATGACGTATGACGCCACTGCACCGAAATTCAATAGACGACGAAGATATGTACTACCTACATATGGAGGGATGGTTTCTGGAAGCTGATTAATGTGTTAGTCTAGCGCTAGTACGTAAGGTTGTAGTAAATAATCAAGGTTGTACATTCTACGAACATCAATTTCAATTTAACGTATGGGAAGCTTCCAGCTTCTTACTACGTTTCATAACTCTCTTTCGACAGGCAATACTGAGCAAATCAATAGGTTATCTTCGTTACTAGGCAATAGACGGTATCACTAGGCATAGCAAGGCAAGCAGAGCACGGAATCGTAGACAAAGAAACCCACCGTATATAGTTAGACGATCCTCACGGAGATGGTTCTGGAGACCGTGTAATATGAAGTGTCTATTACCTACCCCAGTAGAGAATGCCTGGCAGGCGGATTATCCATGAGCTGAAATAATGAATCTATTTTCCCATTCAATATGGAGTTTCTGCACTTGTTTCTCATACTGTTCTTGAACCGCTTCGAAACCAGGAGTATGAGATGCAGGTTATTGACGCTACCATGTAGGGTCTTGCTTGTGCGTTCGTACACTAGCATTCAGCTACTCCTGGAAACTAAAATGGGTTAAGTGGATTGAATTTTAGCGAGTTCCTAAGTCGAGTGAGCTTCTTCTTCTTCTCCTTCTTCTTCCTGGTGGATTCTCCTGGCTTGTCTAGCAGCCTTTCACCCCTATAAAGATTTCTTGTGTTGTGTGGAACTCATATGCTTATCTAAATCTACACCTGTTACGCGCCACAGCGACTTACAATTTCCTGCCAATAGCTTTTCGTAATGACAAAAGAGCACCAGAGTACCATAAATATGAGATATAGCGTTTTGATAATCTTTGAATCTTGCATTACCCTTCTTGATGGACGTGACTTATCATGACCTCGGATTCCTCACACAACAATGCGTCTTAAGGACCTAGTTAAAACATGTAGGTTCTGTGGAGCTGTACCAGGTCGTCTGGCGTTAGGTTTTTATTGGGGAACGAACTCTGGGATGACTGAAGACCATCGTTGCGGGAAGGGGCCTAGGAACCTTCGTAGTTTGATACTCGTTGTATATATGATTTGATTCTATAACCTGTATCATAATACTAATAATAGCCAAAGATGACCACTTTGGCGATATATACCCAAAATCTGACTAAATAATACTTAGTATCTCCCGCGAAAACTAGCGTGACCGGTACAAGGCGCCATAATGACTGCAATTAACATCCACCCCAAGATGGCGGACTTTGTAGCTGACTCTCCATAGTTATTTTTAGTTCTTCGTTCAGGCAGTTGTTAGATATGTATACAATCAAGGCATCTTACGCGGCTTCTCAGGATATATCTAATTACTTAGCTAAGCCCAAATGCGATAAACGCAAACAAACATGATACCAAGTACTTGCATTTGTTAACTTTACTATAGTTTGCTCATCCGGATTGCAGGGCATATTATTTCGAGCCCACTTCGTCAGTGAAGACGACGTGTTTCGACATAGACTCCGACGAATTTCTCATTCTGTCTCCTTATATGCTGTTGTCAGTGAGAGTAGAAATCAAGCCTACAGCAGAACGTAATCGAACCCTGATCGGTATATATAGAATTGGTATGCTCATCGTCAAATCCAGGTACTTTGGTAATATGCCAGTTCAGGAATATTGGCCTGAAGAGTCCATGGCCGTCTAAATATGGCCACAGCCATCTATGTGCTTGTTATCGTATATTGGTGCTTTAGTTGTTAACGTTCGCCCTTCGATGATGACTTAGGCAATAGGTATAGCCAAGCGACATACCTATAGCTTCTTGCAATATATGATGTGTTGTTTTACTATTGCTGATGTGGAGCCATGAGCTGTTCTTGCATGCAGCATTTCAATACATCGGTTTCTAGCGGGGTTACAACGACCGTGCTCTACTATGTATGATCATTCGTGATGTCGTAATTAATCAAGCAAAAGGACCCTGAAGCTGCAAGGAGACTACTTCGCTCCATGTAGCGTAGATCTGCGGTTCATAGAAAGAAATATTACTTCGTACTAATTCGTACGTACATTGCCAATAGCTGCTGACGATGGTCATCCACACACCTGCAAAGTACGTGCTGTAGATGATAACTCCATAGTATTCGCGTACCATCATTACATGTGATACTTCCAGCATGCATGAGAATTTCGACATGGACAGCTAAGAAGGGCCGAGCGCGACTGGAGATCCTGGAGATCACAGCTCCACCACCACTTAGTTTGATGATCCCCCCATATTTACCCAGGGTCTAATCCTAATTTGTATAGCTATCACATTAGCCTGGTATGTATCTACATATAGTAAGTACAACTGACTTCGAAGTATGACACTGCAGACTGATGAGACTGGGTATTGTGTTGTACAATTAGATACGACTTGAGGCTGGCTAAAACTTTTTCCGGTTGACGAAATGAGTAACGGGTGATATATATTCCTAGAGTAAACATAGAGATCTTCGTGGATTTCATTAGCCACAGGGTATTTGATATAAATACGCGATTTTAATAGCAGACTTACATAGGCCGAAATACTTTACCTCCTTCGGGATTTTGTAGAGGGGTCGTCATCAAACTGAGCGGAGGTGCGGTCCGTTTGGGTATAGCTTTCAGGGGTAGATATCTAAGTGGGCTAAATCATTCGGTTTAAAAACGGCACGACTTGAAGTGACCTCTCACTTCCCCGGGTTGGGGCTCGGACTGGGAAGCTCCCTTTGTGCATTTGCATCCCATCCCTTGGTGCGTTACTGTATGCACGCCAAGATGTGATAGTAGTGCCCTGTGGGCAATTGGCTAATGAAACCTGACAGACCGTTGTACGGCCATTCCGTACCGAGTAGGTATCAGTCATGGTCGAAGGATAGCGCTGCCCAATACCAAGTTTCGGTTGGAACTGGTTGGGACTAGAAATCACTGTAGAAAATTCAATTTCGGTACTGCTTAGGAACCTGGACCCGCGGATGGTTACCGATTCTGCAATGAGATCAGGCCTCCACTTGGATTGTTACTTAAGGCTGATTTGCTGTACGCTAGATAATAGTGTATAGTACACTATTTCTTCGAGGAAAAATATTTCTCATTGGCAGTGGGACAATACTACATACACTATCTCGCGAAAGAAGTACGCAGCTCCCAACACTATGGGTTGGATTTCATGGTACGACACTTCTTGCCAGCTTTGCAGGGTGCCTTAAAGAGTACACTGGATTTTATTGCCTTGGCTGCGTTGTGCATAGTCTACACAATACTACTTAATAGAGAGCTGGGGTAATTGATCGTGCTACTTACTGTTGCCTTAGGTCATGACAGCATCATTAGCACCTTTTTTGCAGTGACTTATCATTCCAATCAGTAGTACTGTATCAAATGATGCCGGAAGGCTAGAAGAAGCCATGTGTTAGTCTGAAACGCTCGGGTTCTAGATTAACTACGCCACGCACTACCATGATATGACTAAAAAAGCTCTGGTCGAGGAACTAACTACCGTCGTCTGGATCCCTCTTGGAGCAATTGATACGCCATGAAGAAAATGCGGCCTGGGCCAAGCAGTCAGAATGTGAGCTAGAATTAGATCTTTGTATGATCCTTGTGCTCAAATTACTCGTAATGAGGAAGCTCTTGTGGATCTGAACGGCGTTTTCGAAGACATTGTTGGTAGCTGCCAAGTAAGCATTGTCGGGGGTACGCATATGATTCACGTGGGATGTTTCTAAACCCATGTGGCTTTCTTTTGCGGGACACAACTGTTGAATGAGAAGCATTACCGCTTGGCAAAAAGAAAATCAACATGGCAAAGAGCATTTGCTGACATCTGAATCATCGAGCTGTCACACTAAACTCTCGTCCAGACGCAACGCATCACGCTTAATTCTCTAGATAAAGAAGTGTATTTGGCCCAAGTGAAATGGCTTACGACTTCGCGGATATAGGATATTCGTGTTAGAGAAATTATTGGACGAAGTTGGCTGGTTCGGCACAGTTACACTACAAGGGGAGCCGGGTAAGAGAGATTATCATCCGAAAGCGGCAAGGAGCCGAAAGGCGCACTGAAGATAGGTACTATTATATGTAGAGTCTAGCTACACTAGGATTGTTAGTCTCTTTCGGTAGCACGCCGTAATTATACCCCTTGTATCCTTGTCAATTCTAGTGCAATGCGTGCATCATTTCTGCCAGGGGGACATGTATGAGTACAGTACACGCAGTGATAGGGCGGGTGGGGGTATCACGTCTACAGCTCTTGATAGAAAAGGAGAGAGGGGCTGCATCCCGCTTCATGAATGATTGGCTATTATAGTAGTATCGAAGACCAATCAGCTTCTGAATAATTAGCCCTTAACATCTCATTTGTCTTTTGTCTGCATGTGGAGAAACACTTCTGCTGAACTACAGTACATAAAACATAAGATAAGTTTGATTCTTGTGTAAAAATGTGATAACTCCTATGTGCTGCAGAGTTGTATCCCTCCGCAAGCTCTTCGGGTTTTCTGGACTCGATGCGCTACACTGGATTCGGAGATGAGCTCCATGAGTCTAACGAATCTAGACTAGTAGCTAACTAATAGCAGGGGTTCGGGGCCCCTTTCCAGATTGCTCTGGTTCCTCTAATAAACCCGTGAGCCTGGGACAATTGTGACAATGCCTCCTCATTTTGACAACGCCTAAATCGCCTTTCCAGGCGGCCAGGTAGTAGAGATACGGGATGACAGGGAGGGACCGTCAGATCCCGAGTGCATGATGATCTCGCGTAGTGAGAATACATGTCTTGGAATTGATGACAGCAGGAACACAATGGCTACTTTAGGTAAATAGTCCATTATTAAAGTCATGGGCAGGTATACCGGAATTCTGAGACGCTTAACGCCTCCTTAACACAACGGACCTCGCTTATTCTTATATGCACTTGGGCAGCTTCTATCTAGTGGGAGATCTCGTGCAGTTATCTTGAGACTTACAGTATTTATTATTAGTGATTCTCGGTACCTTTCTCTGGGCTAGGGGCGTGTCCACTGGAGTGGGTATCACATAGCATTTTCTTGAGTACGGGGGTGATGAACACTGGGCACTCGTCATGCCATTTTGTTCCCTACCGGTCCATGTCCGCTTCTGTCTCTTGCTTCTTCCCTGTAGCCTGTTGAACTGGTCAATATTGTACCTATTGGATAGAACCATACTTGACAGACGAAAGGAAGTAGGCCGCGATCGACGCACGTAGCGTTTTCTAGAGGGTCTTATCCTACCTTGCCCACGCTGTCTTGTCCTGTTTTACCTTGCATCGCATCTTCCTTGTACATTCTGGGGAACCCTTACATCTATTAGTTGCACCCTCCAATTTCTTAGTCGCATCCAACGATCGAACGGTTATGAACCGGAGGTGCTCGCTATCGGCGAGGAGCACTGACACTGAGAAGCCCTCTGTCTGATACAACGTACTATCGAGAGGAGCAAGCTGTTCGCGGGCTTTCCCGAGCTGCATGTGAAAGTCTAGGTTAGTCAATATAGC
Source organism: Xylaria sp. Z34 (assembly GCA_037356055.1). Classification (NCBI taxonomy): domain Eukaryota; kingdom Fungi; phylum Ascomycota; class Sordariomycetes; order Xylariales; family Xylariaceae; genus Xylaria; species Xylaria sp. Z34. The sequence continues at coordinate 626,779 of JBAWJW010000011.1, forward strand.
TGCCACGTTCGCTAATGCCTGGAGATAAACGACTACCTCCTTCTGGATCGATGCGACTGCGATGTTGTCGGGTATCTTGGTGGCCAGACGAATGAAAACCACGTAGTGAAGTTGCAGCTGACGATGTAACATGATGCAGGTCCCGCCCGACTATGCGACTACTGATTGGAATTTGCCCCACGGACTACAATCGATTGAACCGACTATAACAAATGCCCTTATATGAACGGGCTCTCTGTTTCGTTCTCGCATGATATTGGCGTGATTGGGCTTGTTGGCCAAGTTGTCCCTGAAAGAACGCTTCAGCACAGTCCAGTAAAGCTTCCCAGACCCAAATGATGGAGCTGTAGTGGTAGGAGATCAAAATCGATCTTATTGAGGGGACCCTCGAGTTAAGTCGTGAGATCGAATGCGAAAAGACCTCACTAGGCAAAGACATAGGTGCGTGACATAAGGATTCTTCTAAACTGCCGTCTTGTTAGTTAGGTTGGTCGATCCTAGTCTCGGACAGTTTGCTTAATTGTATATCTGTCTGCCGGGTAAAGGATCATGAATCTGCAAAACTCACCGTTGTGCGACTCGTTTCAAACCGAAAACATCCCTGATTCAAAACCGTCGTTCTCCGAGTTTGATCAGGGAGAGTCTTGCTAATAGTGGGGCTAGATATTAATTTTGAATGCAAGGGGAACACCTTGGCCTTGCAAATAAGAGTTCCTGCTTCTATATTGGAGGCTTTCCTCCTTTAGTAGGCAGACGCGAGGCAGACGCGCACTTCCTGTATAGACCTTCGTTGTCAGAATTGTGGGTTGTTGATCTTGTTAAATCTATAACTCTCCGTATCTGTCGAGCCCACATCATTGAGACTAGCCAATCTGTTGCTGGTCAAAGGCGTGTATGAGCATATTGAGCAATGAGTACCTGGGAAATGGGGGACGAGCTGAGCAGTGCCGCCGTCGCGGCATTGCCAACGCCAATAGGCACTCCATACCGGACACCGTCTCGAACATCGAGAAAGTCACGCCGGTCCGCAACACCTCCAGGCATATATTCGTCCTCTCCTCCAGCTTTACCGGCCGACAAGGCTGAGAAGAAGAACAAGCGTGCTTCCAAGGAACTGGTTGGTGATGAGAACTTCAGCATTCTGGACCCTCGCCGATTCACTCCAACATTGCATGCAAACCTCGTATCGGAGATACTCGCTTTACGGCGAGATCAAGATGATAAACTGAAGATTATCGAGAGCTTAGAAACTTCTTTACATGCCGCTCATGAGGAAAAGGAGATCTTGCAGTCAAATTTGTCCGACACAGTAAAGGATTCCCGATCTCTGAAACGCCAACTAGCCTTACTCGAAGGGGGGACTTCATCAGCTTTGGGTGACATAACGCGGGAGCGGGAAGAAGCTATCGAGGCGACAGCAGAGGCGAAAAGACGGCTCGATACTGCGCAAAGGAAGGTTCGAGCCCATGAAGAAGATTCGCAACGGGTGCATGATTTGTGGGCAAAGGAAAGGGATGGCTGGGAGGAAGAACGACGGAAATTCGAGCGAAAACTACACGTTGCCGAAACTCGACTAAATGCCGTCCTCCAAGAGGTCGAAGCCCTCCAAGCTGCTCAAGCGAATGGTGCTCAACACGAGCTGGAGAACGATTCCGAAGAGAAAGACAATGCCAGTGTCCGCACTCAGAGTATAACAAACAGCATCCGGTTCTCTACGATGAGTGCCGCCGCCATAGGTAAAGTTAACGGTATCAGCCTAGCAGATGAACTCAATTTCGATGACGACGATGACTACGAAACGGATCCGGATGGTCGTCAAAGTGTGCTTTCAAACTCTGGCCATCATCGCAATATGAGCCGCGAAAGCATTCTGTCCAAAACCCACCAGCGCAATTATAGTATTGACAGTCAAGTTCGCCCTGGTAGCGTTACTAGAGGAAGGTTTTATACAACTCCAAGCGTGCTGGCAAGACTTGAAGGCGACATCAAAGAGGACGATGAGATACAGTTGTCTTCACCGACTCCTGAATACGCGGATGCAGCCGTGCAGTATTCACCACCTCCTTCACCCAAGGTAGTTGCTTCGAAACCTCCCGCGTCAGAACCTGTGGAGAAGGCCGAGGGGCTGTTAGATATAGAAGGCCAGCAACGAGGTGATATCGAGATCGAAGCGAATCAGCGTCGAAAGCGAGTTCACGTCAGCCGCTTGAACGCGATAGACGCCCCTAAAATTATTACGCATTCAATGATATCATCTTCATCCCAAACTGCGGAGCCTCTAAGCCCTCCAAGAACACCGCTCTCTCCAGCGGGGACTTTCACTCCCGAGGCGGAAACCAAGACTCCAGAAACAAGATCAACTTCCACTCAGACCGACAGTGTTCCTAATCGCAAGCAAGTGACCCCTGTGATGATCCCCAGTATCAGCATTGTTCCTCCAACAAGCCTGCCGCCAACGCCGCGAGAACATCGCCTACCTCAATATTCGAAAGATGTCGGCTGCCAGGTCTCCATTTTACAGCCAACATCGGCTACGTTCTGCTCTGTCGCAGTTCAGACAGAAGAGATCCGAGTTGACAAGAGACTAGACAGATTGCCGAGGCATCTACATCCTTCTGCCATATCGTCTCGACCATCTTCTCCAACACCTAATCATAATATTGAGGATAAACAGTTCACTCCTGTGCCAGGACAACTTCCTGCTCGAAACCCCCGGAGACTAGCAAACAAACCTAGTTTTGTGACCGAATTAAATCCATCAGGACCAGTGACACCATTAGCTGAACCAGAGGCTCATGACACCTATCCTGGTAACAACGATAATGGCCCCTTATCCGATGATAAAGCGCCCGTGCGACGGCCCCCTCGCATCAGCAGTCTATTCGCTGGATTTGATGTTGCAAGCTCAGACGAAGGAGATGAGTTTGGAGATGGCGAATTCAGCGACGCGGAATATCGAACGGCTCTTTCAGCCCCCAACCCGAAGCCCGGGTCTCATCGTCATGGAAACAGTAGCATTGCTTCATTGGGCTCCATGTCGCCAGACAGTGTTAGACCATCGGCGAGAGATTCACGGACCATCGCGAGACAACTTGGGGGACCTGAAATATATAGCAGCTTTAGCTTGGTTGACGCGCGTAATGTCTCGGGTCGCAAGCAGTCTTCGCGACCGCCTTCAGTCGGCATGAATCCAAGTTCTCGGGCGAGCGTAATGCGCAAGGCTGCTATGATTCAGAACGGTATATCCACACATCAGGCTCGGTCACCAAGCCCTAGTCTTCATGATATTCAAGAGCCCCCGTTCCCTATTCCCACAAGAGCGAGCTCGAGGCAACCAGCTTTCACGGCCAGTGCTCCTAGTGATGGGTCACGCAGCCCCTCACGCTACGGAAGTGGCTGGTCACGACGTGGGGCAAGAAGTAGCATCTACAGGAACAACAGTATCCGGAAAGTCCGTTCCGCAGCCGCTCTGCCGCGAGGTGGGCGATACCGCAGACGAGGCAGCCGTTCGCCGCCTCCCATGTCACCCTCTGAAGAGGCGCCCGAGAGCCCCCAGTTGCCCCCTCTCCCTAATAATGATATCACGACACCGCGGAATCGATATAGATCTCATAGGTCTCAACCATCTACGAACACAGCCAATACCGAAAACACTAATGCATTTTCTGCGGCTAGCTCACAACAGTCTCCAGGGGTCGTAGAGGCGATTGCTCAGACCATGGTTGGTGAATGGATGTTCAAATATGTTCGGAGGCGCAGGTCTTTCGGCGTGGCTGATGGCGGCCGGGAAGAGAATAGTAACGATCGTCACAAGCGATGGGTATGGCTAGCTCCATATGAACGAGCGATCCTCTGGAGTAGCAAACAACCGGCGTCGGGTAACGCCTTAATGGGGAAACCTGGCCGCAAACGTGAGTTATTGTATCTCATTCTCTACCTGATCACACTAACATGAAAACAGTCACCATCCAGTCAGTCCTGGATGTGAAAGACGATAACCCTGTTCCAAAGGGGGAAACTCAGATATTCAACCGGTCTATTCTGATCCTCACACCTCAGAGAGCATTGAAATTTACTGCCGTTTCAGCTGAACGCCATTACCTTTGGCTCATGTCGCTATCGTTCCTCGCTCACTCCCAGCAGGACGTTCCAGAAATTACACCAACCCTCGCACCGCCGAAGGCTGCTCCCCCTCCCGATCCAGAATTGTCAAAAGCCAAGACCAAGCAAGGTAGAATTCGTGATTCCATCCGGCTGACGAAAGGGAAAAACCCATCGTTCATGATGCGTCACGATCAAAGCACTCAGCCCAGTGTACCAGAAGAGCCAGAACCTGTGCCGACATTTCCCGTGGACATTAATGCCGACGCCGTAGAGCCGGTGCCTGCCCACCAACGCGAGCTGTCTGGAGACGCTGCTGAGCCACCATTGATTCCTAGATTCAATGGTCGAGGCCATGGCCGCGTACATGAGCGCGCTAACCAGGTAGTGCTTCACGGAAGAAAGAGGAGCAACACCGGAGGCCATGTTCCACCACCACTATCCTTCCGCGGCTTCTCTCCCCCGGCGAGCTCGATGCATGCCTCTACTAACAGTACTGCCGGGGCTAGCGTCGACACGGCAGGCTCTTCCGACATGTACGGAGCATCGAGCAACATGACATGGGGAATTAGTACGGCCGGTTCACAGCGGACGTCGGAGGCGTCCTCGCGACCTGCTGGCAACTTTTTCGAGGCGATCGGCACCGTTCGAATGGAAGCTTTTATTAGTCCACTCGCGAAGTTGGACGATCCCTCTGACAGAATCGAGGATACCCGGTATAGAACACGACGGCAAAGCAAGGAACGCCGCCGTCGCCGCAGCCGTAGCCGTCACCGGGATAGCTATACGTCACGCGGTACTCGAGGGACCGGTTCATACTACGCTGGTAGTAGGGCAGGAGAGGAAGATTACTTCCGCGACGACCCCTTCAGGGGATTTTGATCTGCAGCCAGAGACCGTCTACAACAAGCAACTTCCTATCACTTAAACATTGACGGTGTAGATCACCGATAGATACCCTCGTTTTGCATATCGTTTTGTATCAATACTGCGCTCCGTCCCTGCACGGTCATTTATACCCCTTGACGCCTGGGACTTTGAGGCCATTTGTTTGTCATATCTGGAACAGGGATGATATCCGATTACTATGCTAGGAGTTCAAGGACAGAGCGCGCGGAGCAGAGGACAGGAAACTCGGATGGAAAAGGACCCGAGGACGGTTATGGCGTCAGTCGAGTGGTCTTGAGATGAGCAGGTATATGTAAATTATTATGTATAAAATAATCGTCAAATCCAGCGCCAAGGTCTGTCGTATTAATAAACATGTGTGTTATTCTGAATCTGCACCTGCATCTCATGCTATGTTGTGTGTTATACACAATCTAGAACACAGATTGGATTATTCACATTGCTACGTGCTTACCTACTTATCTTAGTCGGGTAGTACTTGGAGCACGAGACCACCTGGTTTACGTGAGTAGATACATGTAGCGAACGGAAGGGCCTAGATAATTACCAATGACCTAACCTGAAAATTCCTACCCCGCCATCTTGTCCTCCCGTACCCCACTAACGGCAAGTAACAAACTATCGGACCGCATACGGTGCTGTACCTAAGGTACCTACCTACCTAGGTAGGTAGTGAGGCACCGCTGCACTACAGCATCTCTACCTGACTTCGATCAATCCCTTACCTCAAACCAACCACACATCCTTTCTAGTCCGGGTCCCCTTGATCGCCACCACTTCACTCGCGTCCAACCTGTCCCTGTTTACGTTCGTAACTTGCAGTCACACACACCGCGACTCGACGATCCTCTCCCGTTTCTCTCTCTTCTTGCCCGACCGCCGACCGCCGACCGGCACATCACATACTAAGCCGCCAAAATGTTGAAAATATGGTCTATGGTAAGGAAGGAGCTCAAAACGCGAGCGGCATAGATAGTATGGCTTCTGACGTGGTTTCTTACAGAAAAAGGAGCAGCAAAAGCAGGAAAATGCTGACGCTGCGGGAGGGAAGAAAAAGAAGGTTACCGCCGCCCAACTACGAGTACAAAAAGGTATGTGATATCGAGTCCTTTGCGCTTGAGACGGGAAAAAGTCTAACCTTGGCGGCGCCGCCCCTTTCGTAGATCTCTCAGAGCTGTCCCTGGGCACAACGATGAAGACGGATTTTCCAGACCCTGACGATATCCTCAACTTTATTCTCGAGATCAAGCCTGACGAGGGCGTCTACACCGGCGGCAAATTCACCTTCACCTTCAACATGAGCTCGAACTACCCACACGAGCCGCCCAAGGTGCGCTGCCAGCAGAAGATTTACCATCCCAACATCGACCTCGAGGGCAAGGTGTGCCTAAACATTCTGCGTGAGGACTGGAAGCCTGTTCTCAACCTAAACGCCGTCATAGTCGGCATGCAGTTCCTGTTCCTCGAGCCAAATGCTTCCGACCCGCTTAACAAGGAAGCTGCCGAAGACCTGCGCGCTAGTCGCGAGGCGTTCCGTAGGAATGTACGGACTTCTATGGCTGGCGGGTCGGTACGAGGGACCTCATACGATAACGTCATGATTGCTCACTCGAGGCGTTAATACTGTCCATGATTTTAATGCCGCGGGGGGTGGTAACACCTCATTTTTCATCATTTCGAGCCGAGAGGATCACATCGCATTTACATACACATAGGTGGCTGACACTCCGCATCACTCAGGGCGCCAGGTGGGAGGAGCATGTGTCGTGGGAGGTCAGGGAAAGGGGGATCATGGCCGATTCTATATCTAGATTTGCGTTGCAGATTGGCGGTGCTTTATTCGTTTTGTTTCCACCATCACAGCATTGGCGTTCTTTGCAGGGGACCACATTATTCACCTCAAGGGATGAACATACCCCGATTCTATCATATTAGACTTGAAGCGCATTCCAGGGTTGAGGAAGAAAATGAATTAAGACAGATAGCGGAAGGAGGACGGACACAGAGACACGGGTTCCGGGCCATCCTTTCTCGAGTGCAAATCACGATGCAGAGCACGTTGGGCTTGTAGGAGGCTACTACTCTATCGTAGATAAAGGATCACTAATACAATACGATGTTCATGACTTCATGGGCTGGCGTCATATCTTGGCGATTTAGCAACTTAGGACGCTAGAGCCATCCTTCCAGTCATCCCGACTAGGGTTAACTTAGGCCAAGTGGATGAAGATATTCGCCCGCATCCAAGCTGTGGAGAGGATATGGGATTTGTTAGTAACAACACAAATTATTTTCTAATGGCCATGAGCAAATTGAAATTTTTGGTAGTAGCCTGGATATTCTCAAACTAGCTACAGAGCCTCATATTAGTTAAATAGTATAATAAGAATTGAGCACACGTTATGGCTTCAAGCTCCCCGCGATGTGTTCAGTTCCCACGATGGGTGTGGTGTGGAGGGAAACCTGACGCAAAGAATCTGGCGGGTCGGATCCACGGCAAGGTGGCCAACCATGGCGGCTCAAGCTGGGTGTAAGGGTCTAGGTAATATGATGTATATTAGTTCCAAGCAAGTGGCGTAAAGTACCTGACATAATGCGCTGTTCTCCGGCCAGAACTCCCTTCCGGCCATGTACCGGCAAAAGGTACCTGCCAACAATTTTGAACTTCGCCAGGCTCGCCAGGCTTTGGGCTACCTAGGTTAGTGTTTGTGTAAATCTCGTCCCCACCAATGGCGTAGCAATTTTCGACTCACCGCCGCCGAGATCGCTCTCAACTTTCCCAGCTCCCTTCCACTCTCGGAATCCTGTCTCCAACACAAAAGCTCTGCTTAATTCTGGATTTTGTTCAAACTTACTTCTGCATATTTTGACACTTCTTGACCCTGCTACCTTTTTGCTGAGTCGCAACGCACCATATTGCTGGACAATATCATACCCAGACAGTGTTTGCGCCCCTCAATTTGACTTGGTCTCCTCCCTGTCGTCATCTCCCCTCTCCACTCAATTTTCTTGTTCTTCTTCTCCGTCACCATGGCCGCCAGAGGTTTCTCTAAGGCTGTTCGTAGCCAATTGGCCCGTCAATTGGCCTCACCCGCCGCCCAGAGACGGTCGTTCGTCGCGGCCTCCAACCTAGTCAGAGCTACCGCTGTTCAGGCTCGTCCTGCCGTGGCCGGTGTTGCTCAGCAGCAGGTCCGTGGTGTGAAGACCATCGACTTTGCTGGCACACCTGAGGAAGTCTTTGGTAAGCTTATCCCGTCAATTGATGAACCCAGCTTTTTTTCTTTGCTCATGACTGACAATTGGGCCTATAGAGCGTGCCGACTGGCCCAAGGAGAAGCTTTTGGTAGGTTCTTGGCACGACATTGCATCGGCAATTCTGGTAAGCGGGGGACTGTCTGGGCTGACCATCTACATAGGATTACTTCAAGAATGACACCCTCGCACTGATTGGCTACGGCTCTCAGGGCCATGGCCAAGGTCTGAACCTCCGCGACAACGGACTGAACGTCATTGTTGGCGTCCGAAAGAACGGCCAATCGTGGAAGGATGCTGTACAAGACGGCTGGGTTCCCGGCCAGAACCTCTTCGAGGTTGACGAGGCCATTAGCAAGGGTACCATCGTCATGAACCTCCTCAGTGATGCTGCCCAGAGCGAGACCTGGCCTGCCATCAAGCCCCAGCTGACCAAGGGCAAGGTGTGTTTCACGAAATATTACATGGCACGAGTGGGACATGACTGACAAATCTCGCAGACCCTGTACTTCTCCCACGGTTTCTCCCCTGTCTTCAAGGACGTGACTAAGGTCGACGTACCCAAGGACATTGATGTCATCCTCGTTGCCCCTAAGGGCTCTGGACGAACCGTCCGTTCGCTTTTCCGTGAGGGCCGCGGTATCAACTCCTCTTATGCCGTCTACCAGGACGTTACTGGCAAGGCTGAGGAGAAGGCCCAAGCCCTCGGTGTTGCTGTCGGCAGTGGCTACCTTTACAAGACCACTTTCGAGAAGGAAGTGTACTCTGACCTCTACGGTGAGCGTGGTTGCTTGATGGGCGGTATTCACGGTATGTTCCTTGCTCAGTACGAGGTTCTACGTGAGCGCGGCCACAGCCCTAGCGAGGCTTTCAATGAGACCGTAGAGGAGGCTACCCAGAGCTTGTACCCTCTCATCGGTGCTAATGGTATGGACTGGATGTACGAGGCCTGCTCCACCACTGCCCGCCGTGGCGCTATCGACTGGACTCCTCGATTCAAGAATGCCCTTAAGCCTGTCTTCAACCAGCTATACGACTCTGTGATCGATGGCTCTGAGACCAAGCGATCGCTCGAGTATAACAGCCAGAAGGATTACAGACAGAAGTTTGAGGCTGAGATGGAAGAAATCCGGAATTTGGAGATCTGGAAGGCCGGGCGGGCTGTGAGGTAAGCATGAGACGCTGCATTGCTCTTGGCAAATATGAACCGTTACTGACTCGACTATCACAGATCTCTCCGACCCGAGAACCAGAAGTAAACGCAATAACGAAGCGAGTGGCGTTGGGATTTTTTGGGTTGGGAACACGGCATTGGCGGTGTATACTTGGAAAGGTGTTTAAAAGATGACAAAACTTGGTTGTACTTGTATTCAGGATTCCCCCAGATATCATCATGGCTTGCGAGGACCAAAGGGATTAAGTCCAAAAGTTATGTCGAGCTAGCAAATGTTATTCTATTCTATATTCATTCTCACGCATCTTGCATTAGTGATGGTATTGATCATCACGAAACTAAGACGTTTCATAAAGGATATCGTAGGTTACCTTTCCGTTATCGGACCTGAGTAACGCTTCGGTGATCCACTTATGAAGTGGGCAGCATTTAGATGGTAGCTAGACTAGAATCTGGCATCGTCTGCAAGTAGCAGGGAGTCATACATAGTATGGAGCTAGATCTCACTCCCTGACTTTTGAACAGATAGCTGGCTTATTTTGTCTCTTTTGATTTCAAAATCCAATATACTTTTCACAATTTATCTATATCACCGGTACTTGTACAACCCCGCAGAATTCTTAGCGCGAGCAAGGGGGTCCTGAATTGGAGGGGTTAGAGCTAGAATACGCCTATAGAAAGAAAAAGAAGGAGGTGGATAGGGAGGAAAGAGGGAAAAAGGAGAAAGGGAAAAAAGAAAGAGATCTAGGAATTCACAATGGCGGATCCGTCGACCTCACCCTCGCTGACACGGACCTCGGTCCTCGAAGCCCGCGAGCTGATCAAGGGATTCGTGCATCATACGCCTACGCTCACGAACGCTACGCTGGACAGGCTTGCGTCGACACCACTGGGTAGTCGGGACGGGGATGAGAAGATTGAAGGGAGGAAATCGGCAAACCCGAGGATACGTCTGTATTTCAAGTGTGAGAACTTACAGCGTATCGGCGCCTTTAAGATCCGCGGCGCGTTCCATGCTCTTGAGCGTTTGAAGAGGGAGCCTGGGTGGGAGGAGGGCGGTGGAAGGGAGAGGGGGGTTGTTACGCATAGTAGTGGTGAGTCTTCATTGGCGTTCTCGTCTTTCCCGTTGCATGAAGAGATGTAGTGTTAGGGTAGATGCTCTACACGACATCGATCAATGTGATACCGTATCTGAGCTGAGCTAAGATAATCAAAACAGGTAACCATGCACAAGCTCTGGCACTCGCGGCACGCACCAATGGCATACCAGCTCACATAGTCATGCCGTCCATCTCGGCCAAGCCGAAAATCGCTGCAACCAAGGGCTACGGCGCAAACGTAGTGTTCAGCGGCAGTACGAGCGTGGAGCGTGAGGCCGTCGTCATGAAGGTCATAGAGGAGACGGGCGCGCGTCTCGTCCCGCCCTACGACCACCCTGATATCGTGTTGGGCCAGGGCACTTTGGGGCTAGAGCTCCAGGAGGATGCTCGAGATATCATCGCGGCGGCTGCCGGTGCTGAGATTTCTCACTCAAAGAACCACCAGACTACACCGGCTGAGCGCGGCTTCAGAGCCCCTATCACAACGCCCAAGCTCCCCGAAAAGAAGAGGACGAACCCAGGTCTCGATGCGATCCTGGCCCCTTGCGGTGGCGGCGGCATGCTCTCGGGCGTGGCGCTCTCATGCGAAGGGACTGGGATCCGCGTTTTCGGGTGCGAGCCGTGGTTCGAGGGCGCCGACGACGCGAAACGGGGGTACGAGTCCGGACAGCGGGTGGAGGCAGTATCGACGCTCACGGTGGCTGACGGGCTGCGCACGCCCGTCGGGAAGGTCCCCTGGGGCATTATCTACGAGCGGAGGCTGGTGTCGGGCTTCTACAGCGTGAGCGAAGAGGAGATCATCGCCGCGCTGCGCCTCATCTACGAGCGCTTTAAGATGGTGGTCGAGCCTAGCGCTGCTGTCCCTCTCGCTGTGGCGCTGTTCAACGAGGACTTTAGGAGCCTTGCTGAGCGTGAGGGGGGCGAAGATGGCTGGGATGTGGGCATCGTGCTTAGTGGTGGTAATGTTAGTCTTGAGGCGCTTGGGACGCTGTTTGCGCCTAAGGAGGGTTAGTAGACTAGATGAGATGAGATAGGAAGAACTATTTATGAACATTCTGTAGATATACGAGTTATAACGCATAAAGCATATGGGGGACCACTCTTAAAGGTGTTGGACATTTCTCATAAATTTGCTCTACCTATAGCCCGCTTTCGGTAGCTATTTGCATTATATCCATATCAAGGCAAGACAGTTTCTTACTCCATCTGCTCGTTCATCGACTTCCGCCATCTCTGACTGTTACGCCTGAGGAGTATCAGAGATGTACTGGCGGTTATGAAAGCAATTAGCGCCACAGCAGTCGTCAGCCATCCAAAGCCGATGGCTTCGATCAGCGGTTGTCCGACAACGGCACCCGTCGCGCTGAGGATGTTACGCACGAAATTGTTCAGGGCTACTCCAGAACTCGCGCGTTTCGGCATGAATTCCGTAAGCATCGTAGTCGCCATGCTGAAGACTAGCATGCTGCCGACGCCAAAGAAAAAGTTGGCAACGCTGGGCACAGCGACGTGTTGATGTGTCTGCACACTCCATCCAAACCACACTAGCGCAGCCGGGTACAGTGCCGAGGACAACCAGGCATTCTCGCGGACGCGGTCTTCAGGATAGAAGATGAGGCGGCCGCGCTCGTCGTATCGTCCAGCCTTACGTGCCTCGCGTATCATAATGCGGTCGAGCCATGGCCCACCTAAAAGCGACGCAAGGAAGTAGCCTACCGATCCCGGGAGGTAGAGGGCACCGACGACCAGGGGCTTAAAGCTGTACGGCGGCGCCGAAAACGCGGACTCGATGCAGATGTTGAGCACATACAGGGAGCCGAACGTGATAGCGGCGTACGACACGATCAAAGCCACGGCTGGGAATCGCAGGAACTTGAGGATCGACAGGGGGTCGAGGAACACGCGCTTGAACCACGCGCCTGCCATCTTCGTCCGGACTTGCACGACCGACCGACGAGTCGAGACGCGCGAGAGGGTGTCGCTTGGGACCGAGACTTGAACTTGCTCTTGGACCCTGCGCGGCAGCGTCTCGGGAACACCGAATAAAATGAGCACGAAGATCACCGCGCCGTACACGGCGAGGAAGTACATGGTGCTTCGCCAACCGAAGGCATCGGTCAACGCTCCGCCGATTATGGGCGCCAGGAGAGGACCTGTAAGTGGTCCGAGGTAGAAAATGCCCATGGCTCGACCGCGCTCTCGCGTCTCCCAGATATCAGCGATCGTGCCGGCGCCGACAGCCTTTATAATACTCGAATTAATAACTTTCACTTATAGGAATAACTACTTGGAGTTTGGGAAGCTTGTAAGAGCAACAAGAACCGAATGTGACTATTGAAGCAATGTGTGTCTCTAGGATCTGTCAAAAGGGGGAAAATAAGACTCCGGCAACTAACCTGCACAGACGCTGCGGCACCACCCGCTAGGATCCGGAATAAGATCAACTGCCCGATATTCTGACTCAGCCCGCTCGCTGCCGTGAACACAGCGTTCAGAGCGAACGAGACCAGGTAGATGCTCCGTCGTCCCAACGTTTCCGAGAATGAGGACCACCAAAGAGGAAAGATGGACATGGATAGCATGTAGACCGCTACCGATAAGTTGACTACTGTGGCCGAGACTCTTAGATCCGCGGCAATCTCTCCGAGGGATGCTGATCACAACCTACGTGTTAGTGGCGAGCGTCTTATCTATAAGTGTGAAACAGAGGTATAAGGAGTTAGAGAGCTAATCAGATGAAAAGACTCACGGTAGAATATCGAGGATCCCATTGGCGCCGCACAAGCTGCTGCGGCAACAAATATTGTCAACATCCATTTTACGCCGTTGTCATAATGATAAGGTTTATCGACCTCGGGGACGAGCGATAGCCAAGGGAACAATCCTCTTCGATTCTCATTTGGGACGGGAGTCGCGTGTCTCTGGCGAGTAGATGATGTCGTAGACCACACTGGACGGAGAGGACCGCCGAGCCCATCTTTCTCCGGTTTCTCGCCTCCATAGGTCGGGGGCGGAAAGGTAGGTGATATGGGGTCATCTACGGATCTCGTCTCCGCTGTCGTCGTGTCTCCATCGCTCGACCGTCTCCGCTGCTCCGACGACCGGGCGTTTGGAAATAGCTCTTCTATCATGGATAATTCGCTTGACATGCTATCTGACGGAAGATTGACTCTCATCCACTGCTCTACTGTAGAATCTATAGGATCTGAAGATGGTAGTCCTAAGAATTGGTAATGGCTGTTTAGTAGAATGATCGTGGACGGCCGGTACCGGGAGAGGAGATATAACCGGCGTTCTATGCGTTGTATGATATAGCCGTTGCGAATGTTCGTAGTCCGTCAAAGAGCATCGGTTAGTGTAAGCGTCAGTGAGATGGTGATTCGTCAACAAACATGTTGCTCCTGCCAAGGATTGATGAATGATTTATATTGTCTAACACGACTTGCTGTACAATAAGATCCCACTTCACATTTGTAAGATTCATATGAGTAAAATAATCTCACAATCCTTCCAGCTTTCGGAGCAAAAAAAGCGGTATATAAGCTTGAATATACTTCGTATAAGCATCGAATCGCAGGCGTCACTGTGAAGGAAAACCCTATCGAAAGCAGGCCTAGCGAGTACGGAAATAACACGAAAATGCCATCATCGTTCCCGTTCGAAAAGATACAGTGGAGCGGTTTATAACTATTTCCTATTTCATACGTCGAAATGGGTGCTCTACCCGTTTTGCCTTGTGACTATTTTGTGGCGCTACCCGGACCCGGTATGCCCTTGGGGTCTCGGCACTTCGCCTCGGCGTTATGTGGGCAAGGGGATCTACGCCGCCCGGATGTCACCGTACTATCATTAAACATCTGGTCCGCAGGTGTCATTCTTCAATTAAAGAACTTAACTACCTATATCTCCAAGAGAATTGCTCAACCCTGCATCTTCTTGTTCCGGCTCCGATGCCTACTTTCTCTTCTGGTCCTTTTGTATGGCATTTTCAAGCTCACCGCAGGCGTTGGCTGATCCGTATATGCTACGGCGGTACTGCAAGTATAAGTGCATGCTCGCTCTTCGGGCTTATAAGTTGCCAAGTTCACGTGACGCCACCTCCACCTGTTTGACGGATAGATCGAACCTTCATGCGTTGGTGCTATCACAGTAATGAACAACGCATTGTAAACCCGAGCCTGTAAGAGCTGCTGCTTGCACGGCAAAGTGGAGTTAGGGCTGCATAGACTCCAACCAGAACAACCTGGTTGGGAAGAATCAGCATCCTCCAACAGATCCTCCAACGAACTTCGGGAAAAGAAATCTAATGAAGGGAACTTTGATTTTGTTTCCTGCGGATTCCCGCACTACGCAGGTGCTAATGCGACTACGACTGGTACCGTCACCAACTTGTTAGCGTTGGCCTAGGCGCCGCTTTTGAGAAACCTGTATCCGAAAGGGAAGATAAGCATACCAATCGTAGTAATGCTTGAAATGCGTGATAAGCCAATCGCGGAATGGCCTCATCGTCGCCTATTCCATCGGAAGCTACAGAGGTCTTGGCAGGAGTCAACGACAAAGCACTCTCTCCAAGACTCAGTGTTCAATTTGGGTCCGCGAACGATGGTGGAAACCCGATCTACCGTCGCTTGGGAATCTTTTATTCTTTCTATCTACCTCTGTAGGCAGAACGATACAGGTCACATTTCGTAGCCACCCTTAAAGCTCACTATAGGCATCGTGCTATAAGGGAAAAGGGCGATGCTAGTTGGGTTGGCTCTTCTAGAGGATATGAACGACGTCAATGAGGCCGGTAGTGAGGCTAGTTATTAACCGCTTTTACCTCTAACGAATCGTTCGAGTTCACGTTTTCTATCAAACATGTAAACGCCTATATTGACTACCAAGATAACCTCCTTGCTACTTCATGTAAGCTCCTTCGATTATGTTATGCGATTATATGCTGAAATATCGTTGCGCATTAGAGCGTATGTCGTTGTCTCTAAGAATTGCCATGGATCTAAACTAGAAACCTGTAGTGAATTCTTACAACTCAACGATTTACTTGGCTTGGAGCTCATAATACTTTTCTGCACCCTCATCATAACACAGAATAGTGGACAGTGCGTTAGAGGAGTCTCATTATATCAAGCTCGCATCACACGACGACTACAAGAATGGCCTATCATCAAAGCGGTGCTCCGATATAGGATCCATGTTCGATGACCCAGTCCTTTGATGGCCGCCGACCAACCCTGACTGCGGTATCTCCGTACCTCCTGTGCTCTGAGGTGAAATGAAGGGCAAAGAAGGAGTCTCGCTTCCTCGCTGACTACCATCCGCAGCATAGTCGCTGGGCGGATATTTTTCGTAGGGTGTGTTCTGGATTGAGTCCATCCTGTTCATACCACCATGACCCGTGTCCGCCGAAAGCTCTACCTTGTGTGCCGACTCGCCGTGTAGCTCGGGCTTATGTTGGAGCCACCCATACTGCGCTTTCTGGGAGTCGGGACTGTAGATAGGGGGCGGGGAGCGCTGCTGCATTGCTCCGGTTGGGTCATGACCTGCGTCGGGAGGGAGCTCCGAGGGAGATCGTTGCGACTGCTGCTGTTGCTGTTGCTCAGATCTCTTCTTTTTTCGTCGTAGGAACCAAAACACGAAAATTGTCGCTACTATAACAGGTACTCCGACACCAACACCGACACCGATTCCGGCTTTGGCCCCCGTGGAGAGTCCTCTGGATTTCGAACTGGATGAGGATGCCGTCGCGGTCGGGAGCGCTGTCGGATTGAAAGAGATTGTCCCACCCGCCGTCGTTGGGAGTAATCCAATCTGGTTTAATGTTGGCTGTCCGCTGGCTGGGTTCGAGATTAGGGCTGACGACGGGTCGCAGGTGCAGTCTTCGTGCTTAATTACAACTTCGTCTTTATGATGGCCGCACCCAGAAAATAGGTCAATATCATCCCCATCACATCTCGCCAGTGCCACCCATTGTTGGTCGGGATATCCTGCCTTATGCGGGCATTTTGACGATGAGTATGTTGCATCCGTGCAGCCGGTAATGTAGGTCACAGACGCTGTTGTTCTAATCAGCTTAGGCCTTGATATATATGTCTATAACACGTTCGGTTTTTGTCAACATACTATCGTTATCATAGCACACATTTGAAGACAGGCAGAAGTCCCCCTGAAAACAGCAGGCCTGAGTCCCGGCGACGGCCGCATTGCCGCAAGGAATAAAGCGCGGGTCAGATATCTGCCCTTCTCCGTAAAAGCAATCCCCGAATGAGATATAGAGGTCGGCATCGGTCATGATGACTATCGAATACGTTGTCTTCTGTTTGGCGTGGAATCAAGCAAATAATAGCGAGACCTAGTAGAAAAATATCTACAAACGGGAAGAATACAAACGACAAGGAGGGGAGAGAAGGGGACGAGGCTCTGTGGTAGATCTGCCATTGTGATATGTTAACCTTACCGCTTCACGCGGAGGCGAGGTGAGTGCATCGGTGGGATACATGGTAAGACGGCGACCTAAGATGTTTTGTGGTCACATCGTATGATGCCGATAGGTGCTGTTATTCAACTTGGTATTACTTGCAGTGTACCACGATCTTATTAGGAAAAGATCTCCTCCTCCCAAGGACAACCCCTCACAACGGGGTGAGAAGTGAAGTTGAAGTGCATGTTGGGCAACTGTATCATTGGCTCAGATTGAGTGAGGTGGCCGCCACAATTAAGCCTCCTCCATAGTTGAAATGGGCAGCTCCCCGATAAAGTGTGTGGAAGATTGGTGGAATATTCCACCATATATCCTAGTGCTCTCGAAGAGGGACTATGATGACGGTGGAGGTAACACAGAGATGACAAGGGTAGGGCGGGCCCTTGAAGACGCTCAGAATGAGAGAAGTCCTAATGCCGCAGTCTCTTACTGAATTTCAGGGCCTATATAGTATCTTCAAGAGAGTCTGAATGCGAGAAGTCATTAGATTACTCTATCATCTCGAACGAGCAAAGCGAAAGGAACTTTGGGATGATCTCCAGGCACGCTAGTTTTTAAGGACTTGCGAAAATCATACAACAAGTTATGAATCCCCATCAAATATGATTAACTCAAAACCAAGGCGTAACGACGCCCCAGCCTTGCAAGATTCAAGTACAATACGTCATTTGGACATTTCTTGAATTACGTCTTGCCTGCTGGTGATAATCGAAACTGTATCGTCATAATTAGAGTTCACCTAATCGGCCGCGTTTAGTTGGTGTTGACAGCACCCTAAAAATAGGATACTCATCCCCTTCCTGGACCGGTATGAGATTGAATCGTACGTATGAATCGATATTCTCTGGCTCGAGCGTGACGAAAGCCAGTGCTGCGTTCTTCTGCCTTGTGCTAACGCGGAAACTGCCGACGGGAAGGCGTACCTCTTTTTGGTACGGTTCGGTGGTCACCGTGACTTGAATTGCGCCTTCGTAGTACTCTCGTGCTGGAGACGCTGACGTGATCTTTAACGCTTCCACGGTCCCGCGGTATTCGTAGTCAAGAGTTTCGACAACAACACCAGACTCCTTGAGACGAATAGCAAGGTCTGACCACGTTCGTGGAATCAGATATGCTTCTGGGCGTGCCCGAGTAAGATTTGCAATAGTTGGCGTCGTGCTGAGCCAATTAGTAGGGAGTTGTACCAGACTACCATCTGTCACATCGATGAATGAAACAGAGCGCCTAGTAAGCTCCTGATAGTCTGTTACGATGATGTCGTCGCTATTGGCGATAAAATCTTTGATCGCATTTTCAACCTATGACAGTTAAGTTGTGTCATGGACTATTTCAGCTAAGAAGACTTACGGTAGAATGAACCTCATCGAAGTGTCCGAGAGCAATGTCGAGAATGGCAGATACCATAGTCAAAGCAGTCGAGACACGTCGCTGGAAGTGTTGGTCGGCGAGACGAATGCCACGGACTTCGTTAAGAATAGCTACGGACTGCATCAAGCCGTAACTATTACGCCCTGCTTTCGCATCGCTTCCTGCCTCTGCGAGTGTGATCCCGGGAGCATCACTATATGCCGCGGTGAAATAAGATTCCCATCGAAAACCAGCATCTTCAAGTCGCTTAGCGATACCGGACGCAAAAAGGGTTTCGGAGATATTTCGAATAGCCCTATGTGTATTTAGATTCTTTCCAGGTGCGATCAGTGCATCCACTATATTAATGACAATCAGCAGATGAGACAGTAGCGATGATATTTAGAAATCCCTTACTGCCATGTTTGTAGCGACCGTCTGTTAGCCGAGTCCCAGTGAACTCATGCATATCAACAGTGATATGGGGTGAAAATGAGCTCAGCAGCTGCTTGATCCCGCGGGACTGATGGCGAGCAAGCTTCGTGTGCTCACGATTAGGGTCTAGGTTTGAAGCGAGGTCGCGTTGAAAATACGACACGCCATCAGGATTATAGCGAGGGAACAGGACGATATCTAATTTCTCAAGAAGCGACTTTGTCCAAGTCTCATTCGCATCTAACTTCCCAAGCAAAGCCAACACTGCCTGGTCCCCGGCTGGCTCATTGCCATGGACGCCGCCTTGAATCCAGACACGAAGCTTTTCGTTCTTTCTTTTGCCTAGTGCTTGCGAAACTTCCGATAGATATACGTATGGGAATAAACGTCCTTCCTCAGAAGTGAACTTAGCTTGACGGTAGTCAATCCAGTCGTTTTTACTAGAAATTGCTCGCAGAAATTTGTCTGTTCAGGCCGTGTAAGCCAATGCCTTAAAACCGTAAGATAAGTTCACGCACCGAGCGTTGTATCATCAGTTGGACCATCCGTGCCATTTCTGAAGCCATCAAGCACCGTTTGCGGGGCTAGGAAAGCTGGAGAGAGGAGCACATCCTTGGTGTCCGGGAAATGGGTCGCAACAAGATCCTCATCTTTCTCTACGGGTGCATGGTTCTCTCCATATTGACTTGCGCTAACATGCGGGAGCCAGGCTTGGAATGCCAGAAGAATCGCCAATCGAGAGAGATTTCGAAGCATCATGGTGATAGGTGGTGCTTCTTGCTGGCTATCTTTTGTAAACTACAGCACAAGTATTTATACCTCTTGCGGTTCAGATATACGCAATAATGCACGTCAATTGGCTCATGTGGCAGTGCTTTTACCAGACAGGACAATCTTTACAGTTGTTGATATATCGAATGCGTAGGTATTCAGTTCCAATACGCTCTAGCGAAGGTTACACTGATTTTCGCAACCGCTTGATCTGTGGCGCTGCCGGGCGCCCGATTTACCTGACTTAGCATTCCTTTAGCGGTTGAAATTGAAGACAGAAGAACAGCGATTATAAGATACAGTATGCGCACTGTACATATCCACTGTTTGGTGAATCTTGAATACAGTGACCAGTGATAAGAATGAACTACTTTAGGTTGCTTACAATAAAACCTATCTGTTAGAATGAGTGTGCACTATTATTAGGTTACGATGTTAAGTTTGGTGATGTGACGACTGCGAGATTCGGAGCCATGATAGGCCGTGTCCTCGCATCTTTTTTTTTGACTCAGGCCGGTTCCGGTCGCCACTCGGCATCTACATTACAACAATACTGTCCCTATCACTATATCCCTATTATTCAGTCAACAGTCGGGTTTCATTTATAGGGACTGCATAATGTCGCTGACTAGCGCATCGCCAAAAGAGGCTGCAAAAGCGGCCAAGGATGCATCACACGTTCTTGCGACTCTGCCTGCAGCGGCTAGAAACGATGCCTTGACAGCTATCCATGCCGCGCTCTCTGAGGCCAGAGACGACATCCTCGCTGCCAATGCGCGAGATCTTGAGGCTGCACGCCGAGCTGCTGAGAATGGCCAACTGAGCCAGAGCTTGGTGTCAAGGTTAGACTTGGGGAAGAAGGGCAAGTGGGAGGACATGCTGAAGGGAATTTTGGATGTACGAGAGCTTGAGGACCCAGGTGCGTCCCGACATTCTATCCGTTGTTATCTTGAGCTAATGCCCTGAAGTTGGTAAAATAACACTGAGAACCAAGCTTGACGATGGCTTGGAGTTAACACGGGTTACGTGCCCGATTGGTGTTCTGCTCATTATCTTTGAAGCCCGCCCTGAGGTCATCGCCAATATCGCATCTCTTGCCGTCAAGTCGGGCAATGCAGCAATTTTGAAAGGTAAGTTTTTGTTCATGTCGTTATGTCAGTCTAAATTCAAAACCGCTCACCCGTGAACAGGAGGCAAGGAGTCAACAGAGTCTTTCATCGCCATTTCCAAGGTCATTTCTGCAGCATTGGAGAAGTCCCAGGTTCCTAATAACGCCATCCAACTGGTCACTACGAGAGACGTAATTCCTCAACTGCTAGGCCTTGATCAATTCATTGACCTCGTCATTCCGCGAGGATCAAATGAACTGGTTCGCTACATCAAGTCCAATACCAAGATCCCAGTCCTGGGACACGCAGACGGTCTTTGCTCCACATTCCTCGAGCAGTCTGCGGATCCCAAGATGGCTGCTGAGGTCATAGTTGACTCAAAAACTAGCTATCCGGCAGCGTGCAACAGCTTAGAAACTCTTCTTATCCAGGATTCTGCGATTGAAAGCCACCTTCCTACTGTAGCTGATGCCTTAATCGCGAAGGGAGTAGTACTTCGCTGCGACAAGACGACGAGAGAATTCCTCGCCAGCAAGCTATCATCAGAGTCATCGGCCAAACTAGAAGAAGCGATAGACGCAGACTTCGACACGGAGTTCCTCAGCCTGACGCTAGCGGTGAAGGCTGTGGCAGACATCGACGAGGCAATCACACACATCAACACCCACGGCTCCAAACACACAGACGGTATCCTGACATCGTCTTCGGAACTTGCCGAGAAGTTCATGTCAAGCGTAGATGCGGCAGGTGTTTACTGGAATGCATCGACGCGCTTTGCCGATGGAATGCGGTATGGTTTTGGTACCGAGGTTGGTATCAGCACCAACAAGATTCATTCTAGGGGTCCTGTGGGCTTGGAGGGCTTGATGATATACAAGTACAAGATACGAGGCCAGGGCCATGTTACGGCTGTATACGGAGAGGGCGAAGGAAAGAAGAGATTCAAACATGAGAGATTACCGCTGTAGATCATTTCGTAATTTCTAGGCGTTGTGAGACATTGGAATGGAAAACTGCGCCCATACTGGTGCCCATATATTAAATTTTACTAGGCAAAAGTCCTTGCTCTCAGCGTCCGAAACCTGCGGCCGATATCTTGGAAAAATATTATCGTTAAATGATAATTATCTATTTAGTGCGTCATTGGAGCTACTTTACTTTGTCTACGCGAGAAATCGAACGCCTGATCATTAACATGTAGGCTTTGATTGCATTCATGCCTCGCCAACATGCGCCCAGACTGATACGTAATCCTGAACTCGACCGTCTTTTGTCCCGCTCTCATGTGTACGTTTAGGCTTCATATGTAATAATCTCTTGAGACCTCCAGGGACCGGTGATTCTAGTTTTTCCGGAATAACACCGCCGTACTCATCAGTTTGTGGCTGAGAACCAGGGTTGGAGAGGTACCCAAGATAGTCTGTTGAAGGGGCGGCCCAAGGTGGACCTGGCTCGTTCGCTTTCTTCTCAGAGGGAAACTCCAAACAGACCAGTCTGCCGTCAGGGCTGAGCAACGACTTCATCTTCGATGCCCAGGCCGGGCGCATAGGTGGTGGTAAAGCACAGAAGAACTATCAGCACCATCACTTGTCAAATGCTGAGAAACACAGATACAGTTGGGTCGTCTTCCTCTTACCGTATAGTCAAAGATAAGGTCTAACGGAGCATGGACGTCCTTCCATTCCTCAGCAAAGAAATCTTGGCAAATCCAAGTAATGGTGCCTCGCTTGTTCTCCTCTGTCTTATATATATCTCCATTTAGTACCCTTTCCACATTCTCCTTTGCCGCATCAAGAGCTTGCGATGAGACGTCCAAGCCATAAACGTCGTATCCGAAAGAGCTGAGCAGTAAGACATCATGACCTCTACCGCAGCCAGGAACAAGAGCGGTTTTAGGGGAAACATCGCTCGGCAAATTTATCGCTCCATTCGGGTTCTCTTTAAGCAGATCGTAGAGAGCCATGCTAGGTCCTCCCCGGTCCCAGGGGGTGAATTTCTCCTCCCAGCATTTGACCCATTTGGTAGAATGCTCTTGCGGTGAGATGTCCTCAAAGAGTTTTGGTAGTCTAGGTTTCGGACTCGCCATAGTTATTATCGGCGAAGTTCTACAACCTGACAGCAGATATTAATAAGCCAAAAGCGACTAGAATTACTCTTGTCGTCATCTACAGTGAGAGGATGGTGACTAGGGGTGCTAAAGCTAAGCCCTAATGGGGATGCTCTATCCCCCACCTCACCTAACCCAGTGGCTTTACAGCTATACCCAAACTAGCCTAAATCTACCTCATGCTGCATGCATAAGTGCCAGGTATCTCACTTCTCCCTTGATTGAGATACTTGGACTTCCGGATCTACCCCGTCTCATCATTCTATTTTATAACTTTCTGATCTCATAAAATAATTGTTATTGATAGTCTGTCCCCGTTTACATAAAAAAGTTGTTCAAACTTCGCGCAATAACGATTCTCTATAAATCATGTATACTAGAGATGCTGACAGGCTACAATAGCATCATGAAGACGACGCGTAAACTAGAGCAGCCTTCTAATTATAGTTGATAATTGTAGTTGGTTTACGTGTCTTTAGTTATATGACGAATGAGAACAAGATTTCAATTACTCACGAGATCCTTTCTCCAAAAACTGCGGAAACCAACTTAGTTTTATCAAAAAGAATGACGAGACACATGAAAAGACGTTCCATAAAGGATGAGTTATGACAAATCTATCATTTGGTCTATCATTTGCGTACTGGGGCTCGGAGCAGCAGCTTATTCTATCTAGTTGTCTACTGTCGAGGGATCGGCGGCCTGGATTTCGTCGACGACAGAGGTGCCCTGATCGGCCGGTGACTGTGAAGCTCCCGCAATGCCGGCTAGAGCGGCAGGGAGGTCTGCCACGTTCTGCTCGATTTGCTTAAATATACCATCCAACGTCTGTGCTGTTTCGATCGTCGTAGGATCGTTCTCGCTGGGTTGTACATCTGTTTGCTGCACCGCGAAACATCCGCCAAAGTTATTCGCGTTCCGGCAACGGACCGTACATACGTTACCGGCAGATGCTGATCAAGGCAATAAGGTTAGCACTGGTTTGAATTTACACGGTTTAGGACGGAAAGGAAGGAGAGAGTGAAAAGCCATACATCCTGTACATTGCATATCATTGGGCATCGACACTCTGAGAGTAATGACTCCGTTCTTGTTCGCTTGGGCCTCTTTGACGTTGAGTTTTGTCTGGCCAGTAGCGCCGATTGAGTTGCCAGTTGGGTCCATGTCGCATGTAAATGGACCTGCCCCCGTGTCATTGACCTGCCGAATGAGCACTGCTACACGACTACCGGCTGTTGCTTGTGTGACGTTGCCATCTGCAAGAGCGTTCTCCGTCTGCTCGCCGATATCGATATTTCCTGCCAACAGCGTGCGTCCACACTCATTGACCACATTGGTGGTGATTTCGACATCTGAGATGAAATTCGCATCGTCTTGGGCGGTAGGGTCGACTGCGAAACATTAGTATTGCTTGTCTACTTTTACCAATGATCGACTTGATTGCCGTCTGAGTTACGACTGGATCGGCGCATACCTTGTAGTCCTCGGCTGATTGGTGATCCTCTGGCCCCCCGAGCTGCTAGAAGCATGGCTTGCCCATGAGCCACCGCTAACAAGGCGGAAGTGACAATAACTTGGCTAATAAGACGCATCGTAACAGATAGAAATGTCAATAGAATATTAAAAAAAAGCTATTATCTACTGAGAAATGAATCAGACCGGCTGATGACGAGTCAATCGAGAAAGGCGTGAAGGGAATGGGAAAAGAATTAGAGACAAGAAAGACTGGACGAGTCACTTGCAGACTTCTCTATAAAGTCCCAGAATCATTGCGGCGTCGCCAGCGCTTAAGACATGGTCACGCATTTGCCGGCGCTGTGTTGCATGTTGGTGGACTCTAGTGGAGTTGATCCCCTGGAATGATGCCTGAAACAGCTGCAGCCAGGTAAAGTTATTTTGCTGCCCCATGCTGTTGAAACGACAGCGATACGATCACGGGATCTTGGCACCAAGTATCTGGCCATTTGCCCAGAAATATCGTTCCATAAAGAAACTCGATGAAACTGCGTCCTCAACAAAACGTTTTAAGCATTTCAAGGTTCTACTAGCTTTAGCAACTCGAGATAGTGATCAAGAGCCATATTCCCACTCCTAAAGCACCCCTTTAGGACATAATTTATAAGAATACAGGCTTGTCGAAGATTTAGCGCACGACCGTTTCATAGAGTGGGTTCTCATCGATTCTATCCAGTTGTCGAGTGGTCGTTGAAATATCTGCTATCAAGTGATAAATAGGTACTTATTCATATCACTGCAGAAAAGGTTCAAAAAGCATCCTCACCAGCTTGTTTCAATATTTCCTTGTGTTCCTGTTCTTGCGTTCATGAGCCATGGGCTTCAATAGATATCATACATTATATGACTCCATGGCATCAGTCACTAGAGATAAACCAAAAAAAGGGGGAACCACAAAATCTACTTTTGTCAATAACGTATATTAGCTTCGGATTTTATTCGGGTTTTATGGGAACTACTCGGGGAGTCTTGATATATATATGTATATATATACAGCTCTCGGATCAAAGGCATTAAGCCATTGTCTTGGAATAACAGCACACATATACTAGGCAGACTCCTTCACGTCTGCGGCCACTTATATGTGCCCACAGTTAAGACTATGAAACCCGTGTTGCAGCTCTTAGTGTTCTTGCTCTCATTCTTGAACCTCAATACCAGCTACCTTGTACTTGAAGCAGGCAATAGACACTTGTTGTTGCGCAATGAACTCAAAGGAAAAAATATGAAAAACCTTCGATTTCCGGAGTCCCTTTGACTGTGCGGCTTATGACAACAAGGAATATCGCAATACATGAATTATTTTAACTTCAGCTATAACTATTGAACACAAGTAACGCAGTCATGGCTTAATTGAGTGTATTCGGTAGGTAGACAACCATATTGCACGAAACAAATTGTAGATGACATAAATAGAAGAGAACAATAAGACAACGTATTAAGGATCAATCGGTCTTCCTACTATCTACTATAGATGAATAAAGAAATTGGCGAATAGGACAATAGTTCATGAAGACAGCAAAAGGTATATAATTATATACAAATAGTTTTAAACCCATGCGGCTCTTCGGCTAAAACCGATCATTACATGTGGCGCAGATAGCCAGCATGTAAGCATATATTATGTCTAACATCGACTCTACTATGTTTTGCATTAGAGGAGCTCCCAAGTTGCTTCACAACGCTTACATATTCGCAGACCGTAGAATTAAGTGCTCCGAAACCTACTGCTTTAAACCATCTCTTTTCAGTCCGCCAAAAACATAGTTCAATTATTTAGTTTCAAATAATCGATAGGCGTGAAATTCATATTTTTCCCGTGCAATCAAGTAGTTGAATCAGCTGATATTATAACGACTTGCTTGTCGTGTAAGCACGAACCCCGCCTTCGCTGTGGTGAGCTGCAACGCAACGTTCTGAGGTCGGGTCTCC
This sequence comes from Xylaria sp. Z34, assembly GCA_037356055.1. Taxonomy (NCBI): domain Eukaryota; kingdom Fungi; phylum Ascomycota; class Sordariomycetes; order Xylariales; family Xylariaceae; genus Xylaria; species Xylaria sp. Z34. Next base: position 653,012 of record JBAWJW010000011.1, read on the forward strand.
AACATAGCTGCCCAGCACTCAGATTGACCGTTTAACCTCCTTTACATGATAGATTTTGACTTCGCACTCAAAAGTCCACACATTCTCTCAGGCCAGAAACTCCCGCGATTATGTCCAGCTCGGCGCAGACGGCTTCGCCCAAGCCCGAATATCAACATTTCGTTCCCCAGTTTATGCTGAGGAACTTCGCTCACAAATACACCGGCCCCCAACGTTCGAAGAAGGGAAATAAGAAAAAGAAGCAAGCGGACACTCTATATCGCGGCGAACTTGTCGTCAATAATGTCAATCTGAGAGCAGAGCCCATCACCATCGAAGAGACAAAAGTCAGTCGCATTCTCGGGAACTATGACAGTAAGGAATTCACGGAACCATTTTCTTTTTAACTTTGCAGTTCTCAGAGGGCAAGATATCTTTTTCTGTCAAGACCTGCGAAGGCTTCTAAAATTCCCATAAATCACAATAAAGATGGTAATTGATGCCGAGTGTTCCAGTGTACCAAGACACGTCTCAGCCCACAGGGCAGCAGCAGAGAGAGATCGAAACGATGTTCGGCAAGTTAGAGAATCATGTCAGTATCAGTAAGTAGTAATCCGAATTCCATCATCTGCTTTATTAATCGGGGACGTAAGTTGCTTTGTGACAATTCTTGTCAACGTCGCTCAAGGGCGCTACATTCTATTCAAGGGAAGGTCGCTGACGCTTACTTTTCTAGTATTCCGTAGGATCGTCAAGACCTATGAATCTGGGGAACCGAATATATGGGTAACACGCGAAGAACGAAATTCTATCCGCAGGTTCCTTTTTATCCTCAAATATCGCGGCTCGACCTTCCACCGGCGATTCCATCATGAAACCTCGGATGGGTATTTCGCCAACGACAAATCAAAGCTACAGAAGTACATGGAAGAAAAAGGCTTCAAGCGACCGGTCGACGTCTGGTTTCATGGTCTCAAAACGATCCTGAATTTGAAGATGGACACGGAAAACTGGAAACAAGAACTCGTAAAAAGCATGTACTCAGACGACGCAATGTGGTTCCTCATGCACTCGGAGATGATGTACATGGCTATATGCACACCATCTGACCCGGAAGCAGAATTCATCCTCACGGACAATAGCTACAACGTATTCGAAGGACCGAATACCGTTGTTCAAAACCCAACTACCGGCAAGTTTCATGATTCAGGATGGACTAGCTTCCATGAATTCGCTCCGTTGTCTCCGAAGCTGATGATAATCTTGCGGAGCAATCTACTCCCTGTACCTGAAGAGGATAAGCATCCGAGAATTAAGGCGCAGAGAGAAGAGATGCGAAAGCAAGCAGTTGACGATTGGTACGGGGCAAGCCAGCAATCGAATCTAGCTGATTTGCCCATACATAAGGCACGCAACAATTATAGCCAAGTGGTGAACGGTCGGACTCAACTGCTACCAGGGGAAGATGGAGCGCAGCTGAAGACTCATAAGTTCTGCTTTTCATTCTTCCCCATCAGCGAGGAGCACGTCAACAAAATCAACCTCATCCTATTTGACAACGCTCATAGTTGCGCGAACATTGTCTTTGGTTCCAGAGACAGTTTCTTCAGAACGTTGGAATGGTTCATGACCTGTACTCCCACCCTCGGCAAGAAGATTATAGGCGATTCTCAGGAAGAGAGACGCAAGCTTCTCATGAATCTTGCTACTCTCATGAAGTCTCTAGGATCGACACGGGAACCGGTGTGGACAGAGAGCACAGCTCCAGTCCTGTCGGAATCTGATAAAATGCACTCTCTAATGAGATCCTTGCGGGAAGGCTTGGCAGATTGGATGCTCTCGAACAAAAGGGAACTAGAGGAGAGCCCCGTACCGCCTCGAGGGACGAAATTCGCTTATATGGCGCTCGGTAGGACGTCCTGAAAACTATTATGACTTGCTAGGACATGCTGACCAGCGACTCGTTTATAGGAGGATCCGATCAAACGTTCCTTGAAGATATGGAGGAAGCAAAGCGCATGTTGACGCGACGGATCAAGGTAGATGTCAATTCTCAGGGCTTGCCAGAAGCTGATAGAATTGAAGCCCGTGAACGGCTAATTGAGAAATACTTCACGTATCCTTCAAACATAGTAATTTTATTCGTGAAACGGGTGAGGCTCATGGTTCTCTCGCATGAGAATGAAGGATACCTTGGGAGAGCAATGGAGAATCACCGGTCACACCCCGAAGAACCGGAAGATATTATTGCGCAAGGTAAGTGTTTATCGTATCTCCTCTCCGTCTATCTTGTCATCATCTATTATCTGTTTATGGAGCCTTTTATTTCATGATAATACTACCTCGTGTAGTCATAGGCTATGATGAGACGATATCTCTGAGTCGTGTCTAACCTTGATAGCACTGCGTGATAAGATGACGCTCGAGAAGATCAATCGACTAATGTACAAAACGGTAATGAACGATATCGACAGAGCGCAAGACCCGATATCTGAGCGCGAGTTTTGGAAGACTCCGATTCCGAGCCTAGAAGGGGCCTTCCGGCTGAGAATGATCAAAAAATTTGTATTTGATCTCCCTGGTAGGCACTCCCACACTAAGTTTTCTGGGGGGAAATGCTAACCAAGGGCAGGTATGCTCAAGGAATGCGGTAAGATCTCGCTAGTACTTATTAAACGTGTTATACTTACTGATACACGAAACAGGAATTGCAGAGGTCGAGAGCCTCGCATTAAGTCAAGAGACGATCATTCGACAACACGATCTTAGTAAGATCAAGGGACTCCCTTATCATTTCATCGACGATGACGAGAAGACTGAACTTTTGACAAGAGTTATGGTCAAACCTAAGTTTCAATCAGCCCTGACCGGGAAAATAGAGGCCAGCCTACTGCAAGCACTGGAGGATGTTCTATTCGGGATATCCTATCCTACTCCACCCATCAAGCCTCCAATCTAACATATCACGTTCTTCTGCTCTCAACTTGTTTATTTAGCTGGAGCAGGAGATGATGATTATTTATTTCCACTCAAGATTGAACTACCATGGCCAGACCAAGCACAAATGGCTTTGCACAATGCCAATAAAGTTATGTAATGAATCAGTTTCTACGAATTGGGTAACAAATTGCTTCAACTATGAATAGTCTAGATATCACTCTTAACTGTCAAGAAACAATCTTTATTGTCTGATTAAACGAAGCTACCCCAATAGCTTGCAACACATTTCATCCGGTTCTCACTACTATGAGCCTCTGGCTGGTGCCAAATTGCAAACATTTGCCCAAATAGTAATTCTATATTAAGACCTAACAGACTGTGTGAGAACAGTGTCGATACTGCTTCACACAGTTAGACATACCTCGGCTTATTGATTACTTAACCGATGGATGATGTTAGTGACCAACAACTTAAGCAACCTGAAGCTTAGAACATTTAGTTCGTAGAAAGGAGCTGGCTATTGACTTCCTGCTTCAAGATCTTAAATATAAAGTGCAAATACAAAGATGGAGATCAACAGCCTGTTCGATGTTAAAGTAAGTAAGCACACATATTCTCTGCTCGGCACAACCGTTTCATCATTTTCTAAAAGAGCCCAATGCTTCATTCGTATCATCCAATTGGCGACGTAAACACCTAAAGCACGGCATGGCTAACTGATTCACGTAGGGCAAAGTCGCCTTAGTGACGGGAGGTAAGACAGTCGAGCCACACGCCTGCTGCATCATGCATTAACACGAATCCATTCAGGCGCTAGAGGTATAGGACGGATGATATCCGAGGGCTTCGTGGCAAACGGCGCAAAAGTATACATCGCGTCGCGGGACGCGAAGGCGTGCGAGGAGACGGCGGCGGAGCTGACGGCGCGCGGGCCCGGATCGTGTATTGCGATTCCGGCCGACTTGCTGCAGTTATCTGAGTGCGAGCGTCTCGTGTCGGAGCTGCGCGCACGTGAGAAGCAGCTGCACGTGCTCGTCAACAACAGTGGCGTCGCATGGGGCGCGCCGTTCGAGGAGTTCCCTGATGCTCAATGGTCGCGCGTCCTCACGCTGAACCTGCAGCGCGCCTTCACGCTGACGCAGCTCTTGCTGCCGCTTCTCGAGGCCGTCGGCACCGAGTCTACGGAGAAGGGGAATAGGGAGCATCCCGCTGCTGTGATCAATATCGGCTCCATTAACGGGCTGAGCGTGCCAAAAGTCGAGGTTGGTGGATCCAATCTATACATGGTCTTGAGCACGACTGACCGGTATTATAGAATTACAGCTACAGTGCTTCCAAGGCAGGTTTACACCACCTCACACGCCATCTGTCGCAAGTTCTCGGTCCGAAGGGCATCACAGTAAACGCATTGGTACGCATTCCAGGTCTCAGTCCTTCGTTGGTTGCGCCGGCATACCCCCCGAACCTGAATAGCTTCGAAACTGATATTCGGGTTCTTCTAGGCTTGTGGTCCCTTTGACACTAAAATGATGGCGTTCTCGATGAAGCATTTCCGTGAAGCTATCGAGGACGGAAACCCGATGAAGCGGCACGGCCGGCCTGTTGATGTTGCTGGTGCTTGCATTTTCCTCGCAAGTCGCGCTGGGTAAGTCTCTTCGCCTCTACATCGGTCAAACTGCTCCCTTCATAGAAACTAACTATCTCTAATTTGGCTGTGATGACTAACGTGCTCGTAGATCGTTTGTTAATGGAGCTATTATCAATGTTGATGGGGGTACTCATTTAACAGCTAAACTCTGAGCTGACACGAGACTAAGTCCTTTGCAAATTGAGAGAATATCAACCAGCACAATGACCAGAACTGCAAAACAGTTCCTAATGCAAGAACCAGGTAGATGAGATCAACTGATTAGGTATCTGGTGCTTTATTCAGCAGATATCTGTAGGTTACCAACTTACTTCGTTGAAATGGCTGGGTGGTAGTTTTACACAGTCGATGATACATGTTGCAATTACAAGAGGGGTTGAGATCTTTCCGACCTCAATTTAGATACGGGTCTAAAACGACCCATTGGATCTGGCATATTACAGGCCGAATTGAAGGACACATGATTTACCGTAATTAAATCATGCATCAGATTCCCCAACCCCTTCGAAATATTCTATTCTGATGGTCAACTAGACGGGGATACTCTTTTAGAATCTGCTTTAGTTGCGGATTCTTCCAGATTAGACCGTCATGTAGGATGAGGTGAGTGTAGGAAAACACTGTCGCATCAAATAGTGCTGGGACTTCGCTGCCAAAGAACCACTTATTGTCACCCAAGACTGCATCTAGAGCGCGGAATGCCTCTTCGGCGCCCTTATATAGAGCTGTTACATCAATGGCATCCCTGCCTGTGGATCTCAAGATATCTAGTTCAGCAGCGTGTCTGAGTTGGTACGAAATCGTAGCTCTAACGGGTCGTGATGAGGTTGTCGGCATGATGTAGAGACGGGAGAGAAGGTCGGCGTTTGCGGGGGATAGGTATAACGTATAGAGCCAAGCATTTCGTATCCGATGATCAAGGAGTGACTGGTAGGCTTCTAACCTCGAGCCTGGATCTTTGGGGAGCTTAGATTTGGCATTGTCGAGCGCATATTGCTCTAGTTTATTGGACGGAATCGGTCTTTGTGGCCTGGGGTTGCCGGGCGTAGAAGGCGGTAGGAGGAATGGTAGTGCGCCGGTTGGAGAGGCGTGGTTGTTCGAGGGACAAACATGAAAGTCGACACCGACCAGCTTGAGGAATGTCTACGATACCACGTTAGTACTAGCTTGAGGCGCCGAGTGTTGCTTGCTTACCTGCCATTTGAGACAGGTCGGATTGAAGCTCGGCAGACCCGCCAATGCGTCTTCGTCTGATATGAAGACGTAAAGTGTCGGCACGTCTTTGATCTCTGGCGAGCGCGCAGGCAGCTCGTTGGGAGGGTACGTCAGAAGCGGAAACTTTTTGAACAACCGCGCGAGTGGGGCTGGTATCGTGAACCAGCCCGACGACGCAGAATCTTGGGCTCGGGGCCTCAATTTTGAGCCCTCGCTTGTGGTCGCCATGATGCAGGGCGACTATTCACGTGGTAATTGGAGTCCCCAGTGCTGCTTCTCGCCTGTTGTTGACGGCACTGGTTACGATTTAGATGGTACCTCTTACAACAGTGGTCAACTGTGCTATCGATAAAGGCCAGCCCCTAGTTTCCCCGCGGGGCTTTCCTTTTTTTAGCGTCAGCCACAGAACGCCTCCCCCTCTCTATGTTCTAATGTACATATCACAGGCACCGATATCTTACCTGACTTCACCCAGCTTTCCGGGGGAAACTGTTCCTGTGGGATGAAGATACTTGCAGCACGCGGCGCGGCACGGCGCACGCCAAGGTACAAGCTGAGATGCACAGATTTGCTATGTATGTTTCAGCTCGACAATCCTGCCAGGCAGTCTGGGCTCATCTGGAGCCGGAGCCATGTGATGCTCGTTGGGGGCGCCAGTAAACTCCTTCTGCCCAATAGCACCTCCGGTCTCCTCGGTGTTCATGGACATCCGCTGCTTGCATGTGTCCAGTTGTCGTCTTGCAGTAGACTATTAATGCGTTGAACTAACAACCTATGCGCATCTTGCATTCATAGCATAAATGTCTTAGTGAGAACTGTTACATTGTTCGAGCGAGCGATTTTCGAAGTGGGACTGCGGACTGCGGCGTTCGCAAAGCAGTTGGCCGCGCATACACACACATACCTTAGGTCTAAGTATACATATAAGTAACTAACAACACACGAGGCCGAGTCCCGAAGCGGGGGAAGTTCAAGACCCTGAGCAGCCTCTTGCAGCCACCAATTGTCAACGTCATTACATAATAATGTCGTCTTGCCTTGGCAGCACCATTCACACTCCGTACTTCCTTCGCAAACGGCAAAGTGCCATATTGCAGAGCCAAGTCCATCTGACTCGAGGGTCACATCCCGCACAAACCGCCCAATTTCACCGGCCCCGTCGTCTCCATTATACTCCGCCGTTACAGTCTGTAGTGTGACGTGGGGCTGACGTTGGGGCGAAGAGGGCCAATTCTTCTACTGTATGTTGTCATCTGCTGTGGTGTTGTGGTATGCGTTGAGCATCACGATGCCGCAGTATATCACCGCTTCTGGTGTACTGTACACCACACCAAGCAGCTACAATGGTGGTGGCATCGATGGGCTCCTATTTCGCTTGGGAATAAGAGTAAGCCAGCTATCTGAGACAACCCCGACTGACATGGGCGTCGTAGTTTGTAGTTGCCCGACATCGCTGGAAACGCAAACACCCTGATTGGAAATCTAGATGCGCTAGACGGCCGCATCTAGTTCCTGTGCTTCCGAGCCGCGCCTGACTAGCTAGCACATCGCAAGCAGCGACGGACGCATGGGATTTCTGAACAGATATTCTGGTATGAACACCGGCTTGCATGGAACAATCATCCTGCTCAAGACCCATGTTTCAGCCGATTAGTTAGGCGAGGGAAGGAATACGACAATGCAGTGTCGATCGCCTTTCCCTGTGATGGCCTTGAGTACGAATTAGTTAGAGATCATAAGTATAGGTAGATCGCGGCTGTTGGCATGTGCGGGTATAGTGGGTGGATAATCCCGTCTCACAAATAGTGGCACGCTATATACAGCAATTTTGAAAGCAGTGGTCATTGATTTCACACCACTCTCCTGCCGGACTCGCAAGGACATGTATGCTGTGCTACCTAGTTGGGATGACATTCGTCATCTTCTCACACACCTATAGATCGCTCCAGACGGCAACGCCCAGCGATCAATATTACCCGACGTTGTGACACAGTACCACACGCAGATCGCACTCCAGCACAGGCCAATTTCCACATTGTTAATGGGATTGCATGCGTATCCGTAGAGAGGCCCAACCGAGTACAGGGTGAAGTCGTCCGACAAGGTGCTCTGCGGTCTTATCCCGCTGTCGTACAAGTTCAGAGCGACTATGATGATATCAGTTTCTGTATGGCTGCTTGCTTCGTCTCCAATAGAAGAGAGAAAAAAAGGGGACTAAGACGTAGGTTACGTCTATATCGGGGCCAAGCGTTGTTGATTTCACGCCAGCTCTACGGTAGATACAATCTGTAATTAAAAGTTCAAATACTAGTTCTCACAGCCAATTATCATACGTGCCCTCCACATCCCCATTTCCCCTTTGGGACTATAGTAGGACACAGACAGTGTACGCTACTTAGCAGAGTACTTACATATTGTTTTGGTCGCAGACTCACAGGGATTTTAGACGGGCAAGAAGCACCCTTGACTCGCAGAGTCGCAACTCCCCCATCTACTTACACATATACGCACACACACTACCTGGTTAAACTTCTGACCTGCGGTACGGAGTGTGGTACCTATAACAAAGACAGGCTCGCACTGCCTTCAGTTTCTTTTTCTTCTTCCCTGTCTTGCCTAACCACTTTCATCTCAAGGTGTTGCATGTGACATATATACCTGCGAAACAATAATCAACTCTCGCACTCTCTGCTCTGTCTCTCCAAGATAAATACCAGTCATACGACGTCGTCCCATAAGGCTCCATCCTTCATTTACCCGTTCACATTACACACTACATTGTCAGCGCTTCACCAGTCTGATCAGTCGATCCAAGACCCTAATCTATATATACACCCTTCTGGCTCGCATCCCAAACCCAGCCGAAGACCTCAAAAGGTTCAGCCTTGCCACTAGTACTTCGGTCACTCTGTTTAGGCGTCATCAAGCAAGCCTGACTTACAAAGCGCACCTGCTACTGCTCTGACAAGCGCTTCTACGCCAACATTTCTCAAGCGTCCGAGTTGCGGGTGTTAATAAGGACTTCAAAATGACACCGTTATATCTTTGCGCATCAAGTATGAATGCTGTCGCTGCCTCATCAGCAGCAGCAGCAGCGGCAGACACATCGACATCATCCATGTCATCGGCTCCCGTCTCAGACTCCACAACTAGACGGCCTAGCAACGTCATCATGCACCCTCCCAAGCAAAAGAAGAAGAAGACGCACAGCACCGACCCTTACCTGAACAACTTCACTCTTGTGGCAGAGGCCGCGCGACGTGCCCAGATGTCCCTCATGGTACGGGACATGGAGGATGTCGACATTTCGCCATAAATAGCAGATGCTTGGCGTTCGTATGAGCCTGCTTCACGAGTATTGCATTGCCTACTACTATTCTCGCCGCCTTGCATTTATGCCCTCCATGGGACCAAGTTAGCCACAAGCAAGCGCAATGCAAGATTCGACTGGGGTTGCTTCGTCCCGAAAAAATCGACTATCCTACCCACCATGCGTGCATCGTGTAGCACCACGTGGACCGGGAACCAGGTGTTCGCCGGTTCAGGAATTACCTTGTAATATTAATATCATTTTCGACTGTCTTCGCTTCTCCCTGTTATTCGGATCACAAGGTTGCGGTTATGACTCGCCCCTTTTCTACTGGCATTGCGGATATTCCTGGCGTTCATGGTTGCTGGCCTAGCATATTGTCTTCTACTCAAGGGACAAAAAAATAAGTGTCCTGGCTCATCCCGACGTCATCGTCATAGGGATCTACGTGTTTTACTAGGGGAAAGGGTCTCTTCTGCAGGCGTGGGGAATGGGGAAACGAGTTTTGTCAAGGCGCTCGGCATGCATGCGGCGGATATGGAACCTGGATTTGGAACTAGGTCGCTGAAACTAGATGTGGGACTATACTAGATCCAACCTACCCGGAAACTGGAATTCCCAACAACGGGCAGAAAGCGGCACAGCAGCTGGAAACCAACACAAATAAATTACCATTAAACAATTGACGGACCCTAGAACGGATTGAGAAGCCACCTTAGTCATTCGAGCGGGAATCACCGGTTACAGAGCCGATAACGTATATGCTCGTGACCCTACCGCGATCCACGGTGCCCAGCGGATTGTTCCTTGACAATTTGCTCATTCAAAAGTCTGCAATGGTCTCCATAGTTAGTTGGCCAATAGAGAAATTAACAACATACTTAGTATGTTCGCAATCAAATCGTGAAAATAACGCTAATGCCTCCTCAACCAACCACTATACAGATACATCAATTCCCGGTATAGCACCTAAGTACATGGAGCGCCGGTAGGGCTCATCTAGAAACACTATGGTCGGTACTTGTAGAATTCACTGTACCATTAATGAGGTGGGGGAAAGACGGTTTTCACGCGGATCTAGCCCGGAACTCCGTAATTGGGGAAGAACCGCCAAATAATGAATGAAATAAATCAACTTGTCTACCTATACGGCCGTGGCATGTCCTCCTCGCTGATCCCCGATGGAAGCATCGTAAAACGAGGAATTTGAAATTCTCGAAGCATTTGCGTCGCTTCTCGAATAGCGTAAGAAAGAAATCACGAGATCACGAGAAGAAATTTTTAAAGTGAAAAAGAACAAGGGCTGTCTGCTGGTTCCGTCAATCAACACCCAAATCCATGTCGAACCTCTGTTGCGGTTCGCGCCAAGTGTCCCGCGAACCAGGAGGGAACAGGGCACCGGGACAGCCGCCTTTGCCGTTTTCAGATTAGAACGGTCCCAGCAGAAAAGTTCCCCCCCGACCCCAGCCTGGACTTGCTATGTTATAGGCCCACCGATCATTCTACGCTAGAAGACGGTGTGGACGGCTCCTTGGCCCGGAAGAGATGACTTAGACGCGAGTATAGATATCCACTCGAATTATTTACCGATAGGGGGTTGCTATCGTTTGGGAGATTTGAAATGTTTCGATAGGGGAACAGACCTCTTCGTTGTTTCACCGCTTACCTAGGTTAGGTGATCATGACGCTTTCACCACCTAGTTCGGTAGATAGGGATGTCCGAATAAGTCCAGGGTGAAAAGCACCTAAGCGATTAGCTAGCGTACGGCTACGACTTAGAGGTGATGACAAAAAACAAACAAGCGGACGAGGCTACACTAGACTTTCGGTGAATATCATTGATATGGGATGGCCAGCTTTCATATGCGAGAGAAATGCCGTGCCGGACCCGGGCCGTTACTCCCGTTCCTGGATAGATAGTATACGAAATATGATTAATGAATCTACCCATTTCTCTGAAAGTGCCAAGGTGAATTAGGGTGAAACTATTGTATTCACCAACCCCTTTTCCTTAGTGCTTCAACGCAGTCTAGGACTCTCTTCTCATATGGAGTATTATTTACTGGTATACATAGTAGTGGAAACGGCCGCGGGCTTTTCTCAAGGCAAAACAGGATTATAGTGCCGCAACTCTTCGGTGAGAGGTGACGTGCCCGCACGGTGTAATCCCACACTTCATGGCAAGGCTATATTGAATTCGCCCTACGGCGGGGGGAATCATAAGATAGCATTTTATGCAGGACGCATTTCTCCGGCAGGCAGGGCGTTCTAGGTCGCTCTCCACGTGGTATTCTTGAGGAGACAGTGAGTAGGCACCAAGGCAAAGGATGGGAAGGACTCTGCATGTATGCAGCGTACAGCGCGCGCATGCGGCGCGACCTGCCTGCGACGACCGACCGACCGGCAGGCAACTTACTCCAGAAGCCTGACTTATGCGGAGAATTCCTTGTTGGTAGATGTTGAGATCATGGGATTTTGATTATCAGATCATCAACCCTGCTGTGACGTAGGACTGTGGTTTGATAGCAACATCATGCCGAGTCGAGGCAGTACTGATGATGTCTGTATTCCCTGGGATCGCTACGAGATACACAATGAGTACAGTGTCTTATCAACAGAAGAACTTGCGAGGTAGGTAATGGCTTCTTTCCGAGTCCCTGTGTGCTTTGTGTAATGTTGACATAGTTGCTAGACTTGGTTAACTTAGGAGTTGACGTAGGACTGTGGAACAAGTTCGACATCGTTCGGACCGAAACACAAGACTGAGATACTTATCTCACAGTAGATCAATTTCTGAGGGTAGAGTAAGACGGATTGTGTGCCCCGAGAAGGGTACAATGGCAGAACTATTGCATGCCCATATCTATGTTATAACGCACGCGCCGCAGACGCACATATGAATACGCAGTGTCACATCATGTAAGGATTCTGTACAACATAGTAACCAGGGCTCAGGTCATTCTAGCCCCGGTGTGATACACTAGATATGATGTAATGCGGCACAGATGGAGCCAGCCATTGACGACACAAGTCACATGGCGATCCCGATGGTCTGGATAATGGTAAAATGGTGCGGCGTATACATATTTGCAGCAATACGCGACTTGATACCCTCGGTGGAAAGGCCGCATGATACACGGGATCGCAGGTTCCGACTTCACATGAAAAGTAAAATGACTGAGATCACGATAGTATCGTCAGTCACATTATTTTCATTTGTCAAGTTTCTCGTCAACTTGACGCCGTATCGCCATTCTATTTGCGCCCATCTTACCGCGCCGGCCCGAATTCTCTATCCAGAACTGTTCCCAGCAGAGCTATGGCAGACCATGTCTCTATTTACGCAGCATTCACATTTGACGAGCTCGCTGCTCCGATGCCGACATTTTCTCGGTCGTGCTCGGTATGACTAATATCTTTGCCGCCGAGTATCCATCACCTTTACTGAGCGGTTCGAGCCGTACTGAATTATTGTGACCTTTGGCACCTATTTATGCATGGCGTCAGGCAGGACGCGAGACAAGGAACACTTTTTATGCGAGAAGAAGAAATTCTACTCAAAAGCATTACTCGACACTTCGTTCGGGCTTGCTTATGTTAGACATCTTCTACATTCTCCCCGGGGGAGCTAAAAATGCAGTGAAAGACCCGAGTGCCGAAGCCCGGAGCCGAAACGGACATTTTAAGTAAACGGGTGAGTGAAAGGGCGCTACAAACTCCCTTTAGGAGGACTCCGAAGAGAACTGGTGGTAGGAACGCGAGTTGCTCCTGGAATATCTCTAAAGCGAAGTATATGAACTTGACTGGACATATAGTAGCCTATTAGGTAAAATATTAATTCTGTAGAGTAATCGCCTACTCTCTTTCCGTGGCCGACTAGGATCACAAACCTACCAGCTTGTCACGACCTCTGGATATTGATAGTAACGTAGGGGTAAGTCTTGAATACTTGTTGTCGCACAAGGAGCTCCAACTACTACATCTACAGTGATCTATATACAAAAAGCCTTCTTCGTTCTGTCACTCTATGGAAGCGGTATGCAGCTGTAAGTATCGCGAGGCTTTGCGAGAGTCTGACACAGCTACTGCCTGCCTCGAAGTCGAGCCTGAGCGCGAAACAAAGACCGCGTCTATAGACTTGCATTTACTTGGCGTGGTCAAATTGCAACACTATCATCTCACCTTTAGATTCCCTTTTTCAAGTATCGGCATAGGGAAACAAGCAACGAACATGGAATGAATGTCATATTATACTGTTAGAACAGAGTGTAACCTGAGATAATTGATGTTGAGCAACCGAAATGACGCGATATTCTGAGTGAAATAAGGGCGATGCCATGAGGACTATCTCGGCATATTCATATTCAAGCGACAGATCTGAAGAGCTTGTATGACATTAGAGGAGCGTTCTCGAAGTGGCGTCAAAGCATGCACGATATAGGCAATGTAAATTTATATAGAACACGAGACGGGCATGGTGTTTTTAGGGGAATGGTTCGCTGTATTTAATCTATGCAGAATCGACCAATATGTCTGTTAACACCACCGCTATGAAGTGGGTTACGTCAACGCCTACCAGAACTCCAACCACGATGCCGTCAAGCAGTTGCAGAAGCTCACCAAGGGAAGTTACTCGTACACGTAGAATAAAACACCCCTAATCCACTTATTACCTGCTTCCAGCCTTGGCCCCTTCCGTAGCAGAGAACGCAAGGGAAGGGTGCATCGATATTGTGATGTTACCCTAGAACTGTTGTGATCGTGGTATCTCGTCAATCACCGACTGTACAGAGACAAAGGCCCCAGGGCCGCCATCTTCCCGCAGATAATCTAGCAAGACACTGGTTTGTCCATACAAATTTTCCAAAGCTGAGCGGGACGACTTCCCTAATGACGCTGTATAATTAGGTCAGAAACTAGATTCCAAGGCGAGCACGCGATGTTTATAACTTACAAAGTATAGCTGAGTTTAATTCCTCAGCAACTGATACTCTGCCCTTTCGATCCAATAAAGGCGCTATTTCCTTAACTTGAAGTGGATTAGGGTAAGCGAGCAAAGCAAATATGTCGTTCAGCGCATTCATAACTTCTCGTCGGGTGTCGTTTTTGAACTCGGCTTGCAAAGCTTGACCATACGTGATTGTGTCCTTCAACAGAGTCCCAGGTTCGGTTTGAGCTTCCATAAAATCGTCCTCCATGGTATCTGAGAGGCCATTTTCATCGACGTCCATCTCATTAGGAGTGTCGTCGTAAGAATGGCCGTTACTCTTTTTGCTATGTTCGCCATTGCATTCCGCGGCTTTCCGAACCATCTCAATGAATTTCCGACACTTTAATTTGAAATAAACGTCTTGGTTGTTTTTAAGCACACGTGGGTAATGGTTGTTGGTTAGTAGCAAAGCCCTGTCAATATCGCCCTCAAGAATTGCTCTCCGTATACCTGATTAGTTAGTGAGCTGTATATCGCATACATATTCGGATATAGCCATACGTTGTCTTTGATGAGCATCATCATCATCCTTGATATTTATCCCCATTACCGGAACGCTTGGGTCACTTTTTAGCGCTTGTTGTTCGTCATGTATCTCCTTAGCGAATTCTCTAGCTGTTTCGACATAGCCGTCATGTTGTAGGAATTGCAGAACCTAACTGATGTGAGCAATACTTTGTTATTGTCCCTCATGGCGAGCAGTATGACAAACCAACTGTTGGATTAGTTCCGTTTCGTTCATATGTGGCGATGCAAGTCTTTCGATACTATAATAGTGAGCTTCGTGTCATGAAGGGTTGCTTGCCTGCATACCTTGTCCTAGAGATAGCTTGCTTGATCATGGCTTGTTCTTTCTATAAGAGGTTTCTTCCGTCAACTAAACGCACAAGAAACTAACAGATAGCATGACGTCAAAGAAAGCATATAATTGCCGTGGGAGACAAGATGCTCGCACGTTTCCATACCTCTATTACTTGGTCGATCTTGAAGACAAACGGGCTTTGGCCAAAGTTGACGCGGATGACCTCGCCAGCCTTCTTAATGCCCACGACAGGGTACAACTTGCCCTTAATATCGCGAAAGGCAGGGCCTATTTGGAATGCTTAGTTATGAGATTTGGCGAGATAGGGGAGAACCAACCTAGATTTGCTCCGTTCTTGGTGAAGAAGGCTTGACCAGTCCGGAAATTTACCCCACAACCAATGATATCTCCAGCACTGAAGGTTGTGTCCTTGTACTTCTTACCCACATTTCCTCCAGAATAAATGTCACCATCGTCGCCGTGATAGCCCCATGACTCCTGTTCCCAGCCTGGTGGCCTAGCCAGAGATGTATTTTTAGCGACGAATCCAACGCATACAGTGGTGGTCCTAAGAACGTTAGGTGAGCATAAAAGATCAAGTCGGAACTTAATTTGCGGGAGGAGCGTACTCGTCTCTTCTTTTTGAAATTAGCATCACTTCAAAGTAGTAGATGCCTGCCTGAGACGGCATAGGGTGATCTGCACGTATTCCCGAGACTTCGTGATCTTGCTCTCTTGTTGTCCTTAATGCGGGGTTGCATTTCACCTCCAGCCCGTTCGATGACACTTCCAAGGCGCCGAATTTGTCGTCCTTGTTCCAGCGCGTTGGCAAAGGAGGGACCGTTGGAGGCTGGTCAAAGGTCGGCGCTCTCTCAATCAGGTCGTAAGTCATTCCGAGGTGGGCTGCTGGTGACTTGCCATTTAGGCTGTCCGGGGAAGCCACCGGGAGCCCGCCCCCGGGTTGTTGCTGGTTCTCTTTCTGCACTTCCTTCGCTCTATGGGTCTCCTCTAATTTCGTGATGTAGCTTGACCCCCTGAGATAGGATGGAACAAAGAAGCCGGTGTTCTCCTGTCCGGTTGTCCACGATTCATCTACTTCTCCGCGAGGCATGAACGTCTCGAATGCTCTTGAAAATGAAGGTAGTTGTGCATGCCGCGATCCAAGACTTGGTATGACGCCGTCGGAAGGGTAAACGTTACGCTCCATATCTAACATGGAACTCCGCGAAGAGGGCATCGTCGAATATAGTTCTGAGGTTGACTCGATGGCGGGGTTTAGAAGATATGATACACGGTTGGCTCGTAGAGACGGGGAAGCAAGAGTCAGGTTCGAGCCGGAAACAACGGACGCAAAAGAGTTTGCTGCTCGAGGCAGATAACTATGATAAGATCCATCTGGGTTCATGCTTGGAGACCCATGCTGGAAGGGATTGGCCATGGCGGGATCGGTTGGCGCTTTCTGGAGGAAACGGGCGACCGACGTCTTGCCAGCGGCGGGAGCGGTTGAGCCGCAACGAATGACGGCGAGGCCTCGCGCACGTTAGGATAGAAGGCGGCGCGTTCGTGGCGTGGGTGTATCGGGTCTCGAGGTAGCGAAGAGTCGAGAAGAAACGGTAGCGGCGTGAAGTTCGGAGGTCGAGCGTTCGTGTTGTTGATTTTTGGTATTTGGTGTTGCCTAGGCTGGTTCCGTCGATAACGCCACTACCGATCGCAAATGACGGCGAGTACAGTTACGGCAGTGGCAGTCGAGAGTGCCCCCTCTCCGGACTGGCTCTGCTGAGAAACAAGAGCGGGAATAGCATGCGCCTGCACCTGTTCCTGATTCCGGGCCTGAACCTGAACCTGAACCTGAACCTTAAAGTAAACCCGAGCTTGCACGTGCCTGTGCCTGCATATGCTGTGCCGTGGTTGACAAGCCGGTGGTCTGTCGGCGTCGCAAGGAGGTCTAAGGTATAATCGTTGCAAGTTATAGAGAGAGCAGGATGTGCGATTGGGGGTAGTCGTTGAAGTTGGTGATGTCGTGATTACCTACATACTTAGGTACCTGGTTGGAGGTAGGTGGCAGCGGGTGGTGCTATCTGGACGTACTTAGCGTAAGTAGATTAGCTACCTGCAGTGCACTGTAGTAGATGTGGTTGGAGGGGAGGGTAGCGGCGGTTGCGGAGAAGCAGCGTTCTGAAGTAGGCACTAACTTAGCTACGCTACGCTACAACCCACTTCTGCTGCTATGGTGGCGTATCATCGTCATGCTACCCTAGGTACCTAGGTTGGTAGGAGGTAGGCACAAATAGTAACGGTACATGTGCTCCTAATTCTACTATTACCTACATCAGTGATTTCAGGCATGCCTGCTTGCATGTCTAATTCCGCATGGGCATATGTATGCTGTATGTGCTGGTAACTATCAATAGGTAGACTATATATAAACCTATCCATCCAGGTCGTCCCGCCATCTACGAGAGGGGCTCTATCGATCGGGGGTAATCGCCGGTTTGGATTTTAGAACTTGACTGTCGCGACTGATAAGGCCACACGTCGACCTCAAGCGGGGGGATACGCTGGGCTGCTTTCACTCGTGTCATCCTAGACAAGCATCATCCCGTTCCGTCTTATAATCGCCATTTTATTTCATACGGCCAATTGCTCTGAGTTCGAGGGGTGCTGCTGGCTTAGTGTTCTCCAAAACATGACCATCACTTGCACAGAAAGATTTTATCAAATCCGAACACTATATTGTAACGCTGCGTCGCCAACTTGGAATGGTATTGTTGGCCCAGACATTTATTCGTTGCTTAGAATTCGCCCCGTGACCTTGATTCTCCTGTTTGGGGATAGTAGAAAGACTTCCTAGAACTCGCTACCATACTTGGCCCTCTCCGTTGCTATATACGGCATGTGCAACGGACGACCAGATTATTCTTGGAAGGCCATGAGCATCTGGTAAGGTGTATAGATGTAGGAGGCCAAACAAGTCTGTGAATCATTGCAAAAGAGGTGCTATTAGTGGCGTTTCTCAGCTGTGAGCATCACGCGGCATTATTGATTTGCTGTCCACATTGATGATTGCGAGGTCAAAGCACACGCGCTGTTTATTATTGTACAATCCTACAGACTCCTCTAACCCATGAACAATTAAGCTTTGAAGCTCCTCTGCAGGCTCGATAACGCCCTGAACAGACCTATAATCCTTATGTTACGACACCACCATAGCAGGCTGTATTGTAGTTCAACACACTTATCTTTAATAAACGCAAAGGACGCCCGAACGCCGTGCTTTTCACTAACCTTTTCCCCAGAATGACTGAAATATAGATAGCTGGCGACACTGTCGTCATAATCGAATGGTAGACGCTGAAAGGGGACGAAGCCTATCAGCAATGTTTCAAGAGGCTGTGATGGCTATAGGGGCGGGCGAGCTAGCATGAACACTCGGGGGGATGCTTCGTGGCTCGCCTTCGACGTTGCTGGTGCTGTTCTCGCTCTTCATCTGACTGTCCTCTTTGTTCTCCTTATTGCTGCTATCAGCAGAAGCAATAGCCTCATCGGTAGAGCCTTCCTGCTTGGACTTCGGAGGCGCGGTCCAGCGCGGAATCTCCCACAGCACGCCAGTGAACGACTTCAATCTGAAGCCACCTTTGGACCATTTGCGACAAGGCGCACCCGACCGGTCGAGTGCACGAAGGCCGGCGTTGATTGCGCCCTGGTTAGCCTTTGGACCAAGTTTATGATACGCACTTCCCCCAGGACGTCCGTTGGGGTCAATGGTGCCATCCTCCCTGAGAAGCTGAGTTAGACAACAGCAACAGTGACAAAAATGACAGCTCGTAGTGATAGGACGGAATGAGGACGATGCAAAGGTAGATGCCAACGTAGATAGACGTTAGCAGTTGTGGTTGGGAAATACTTACAGTCTGGCTTTCTTCTTGGGACCAGGCTTGCCCCTGATTTTAGCTGTTGGGTCATTGTTTGCAGCCGCGGCACTTCGTTTTACACCCTTCTTCTTAAGATTATCCGCAGGAGGGCCCATAGGTGTCTGTGAGGGCGTCCCGCTCGCGGCTGGCGTACCAGGGCTAGAGGGTGAGGCATTATCGTCTTGAGATGCCGCAGCGACGGGGATATCGTTGGGAGCCCCGGGCGAGGAAGCGGCAGACTCCTTCTTGAGTGTCTCTTCATCCGTCCAGGACGGGTCGAGGATCTTGCGTAGCCGATCGGATGGCACCCGTAATGTCACAAGAATAGGCGATTTGCCATTTGACTTTCGACGGTCCTTCTCCTTGTGGGAAGCTGATGTCTTGGTGGTGGGTGGCATCTTGGACGCTTTAGCAGTTGATGATGCCGGAAATGCGTCAACCTTGGTGACTTGAAGGAGTGATGGGATGAGATGTCGAAGACAAGACGTGGATGATGCTGTTGGCGACCGGATGTAACGGTAGTCAAGGTGCACTCCGTAGACAAGCAGGCTTAGTTATATAATTAGACCAAGATGCGAGGGTGATCCACTGGATTCCACTCTGCTAAGCACTCAGTGTGATGTTGGCTGGCGATGGTCAGCCGGAGACGACGTGGGTTGGTGCGATGCACACGCAGTACAATCGGCTGGGCGATGGTGCACTGCGGTCCAATGCGTAGACCTGGCCTGACGCTGGGGACGATGCGGCAGCGATGCTCACGCGTTGATATGCCTAGAGTTGGTGGCGAGGGGGGATCTGGTACCGGGGCCCGGGGCACAGACAGTTCAGTCGTGATGTCGGCGGGCGCTGGCGATTAATGGATATGCAAGGCAGAGAGGGCAGTGTGCAGGTCAGCGATGGCGATGGTCATGGTGGTGATGATGATGATTTGCACAAGAGAGGGAGGTGATGATGGATGGGAGAGTGATTTAATATTATGGGGGCGGCCATTGTTGCCCTTTGGTTAAAAGTTTGGGGCTTTGGTCTCATTTTGCTCTCGGTTTGGCGGCAGCGCACAATAGACGGGATGTGCTCGCTCATGCTTCTGGGCTGCTGAAGGAAATTTGTGAGGAGCCAGAGCCAGCCTCCGTCGCCTTCGCGAAAAAGAGTGGTGCAGCTGTGTAGGAGGGAGACGTGACAGACTCAACCTGGCCCCTGCATCCTGATTTTTCCAACTCATTAGCCCGACACGGCCTAGCGTCGTCAAATCTCGCGTCGCTGATTGGCTCGACGACCAACTATATCACGTGCAGGAGTACGTACCCCCAAGCCTTTTAGTGTCCGGGATCAAGTATCCAAGTATCATCTGTGTTCCAGCCTGTCTACATGTAGGTACAAAGCTCGAGCTCATCATCAGCCACGCCTCTCTCCTCTCTCAAGGTCCGCACCTCCCAAGTCCCAACAACAATTGCAATCGCCAAACACGGATATTGCTTATTTTTCATTCACCACCTTGCCGTTTGCGGAATGCACTGTCACCTAGAGTACAGCAGATCATTTGCTTGTATCACTTGCTCGCCATGTCGTTTGATTTGGATCTGTCAAATACAATCCAGGCAATTAAGAGACTCCCCAGGTATTTAATATTAGTAGATTGTCCGGCAGCCTGTGTGCAGACGTAGCACTGACTAGAGGCGTGATGAAGACAAGAGCTACTATGTAGACTTCTCTTCCCGATCGCAGCTACGGGGGCTGTAATTCCACAAACGCGAGGGATCGAGACATTAGTGGCCTAGCGAACACGAATCATGACCCCTAGCAAATGTCAAATAGTGTCACTGATGATCACAGAGTCTATCTCACCAACAGAAACACACTAGACTAAACTATATCCATGACAACAACCATGCCAGTAGAACGACACATTATTGAGAGATCTCACACCGACTATCTACCTAATTCTAACATGTAGATGTATATGTATTTCCTTATCAGGATAATATGAGACGTACTAGCCTTGTTGTAACATCGCATAGTCAAGCGACTTTGATTGACAAGTAGGTAGGTCTGCGTCACATACCGCGTCAGCTCTATTAGCAACTAACTAAAGGGTCCCGGATGTTTAACGACAGTTCTGCCAGGAAACCCTCAAAACCAGATCCCTGGGATGCATCCGTCGAATGGCGGAACTTGACGACATCCTGCTTTTTAAAACCTACCATGGCCGTTCAAAGCAAGTAAGCCCAACTTTATTGTGCCAAGCCTGACTGGACGGCCTCACTACGAAGCAGCTCCTTGTTGCCGAATGGTACTTTGGAACATGACACGCAGCTTCGATTACCTTCCAAAATGGCTGCTAGCCAAACTCCCCAGCTGCTGTAACATCACCAATCGATAAATGCAAGCACCAGGTAATCGCCCTTCACAACCGCATAATCATCCAGTATAGGCTTCAAACACATTGATTGCTTAAAACCTGCGCGCCGTGCTCTACTGTAGGGAGCGTGCTGGAGCTTCGGAGATGACTAGAACAGACGGCGCCTACGTACGGCACCCGTCAAGGACGTCACACATTACAAATAGAAGTGGCAACTCGAACTCCGAAAGGGGTTATATATAGTTGAATAAATACCACGTCCACCTCAGCTGTATTGCCGGCTAAAGATTCGATCTTAGAAATTCGTTTTCCCCATACTGAGTCGCAACAATGCACGCGCGCTATAAACACATATTCACCGAAGTCGCTTGTAATGCCGCCGACTAGTCTGTCGGCGGGACAGAACGATAATACGAAGCGCGCTACTTCTACGTCGCGAGAATCTTGACCAGGTTACTCTATATAATCTACAGGTATCTTTCGGGAAGTCTGTGGCAGAGGCAAGGAATGGTTGATCATAATGGGGATTTCGTTCGCAAGGCCGAGGAGGAATTAACTCGCGTCAGCGGATCCGAGAAATGCGATATCTTACAACGATGAGTAGTACGCCCTAATCAGCCATACTAAGCCCACGACGAGCGTTTGTAAATTCGAATATCAGTCTGCGGTAGCCACATTGTATACGATAGGAATGGCATTATCTAAGCGGATATCTAGTATTGCTAGAAGCTCTTCGTTCGCCGACACATCTGCGTGTTGCTCTCCATTTACACCCGATCGATCAATAATATTACCACGGCCCAGTCAAGCTCGACATAGCGTCTAGCTCTAAGGGAAGCAATTGTACGATTATTTGCTTAGCAAAGAGGGAACGTTGGGCTGCACTTCAACCCATCATTGTTTTTCAAAACTAGCACCAAGATCCGCAATCTATCTTGCAATGGCGGTGTCGGCATGCAAAAGCCCGCCATATTCGTTAAGAGGCAACGCTTTGCCAATGTGCCCAACGCCAAATATCAAAATGAAGTTACCTGCTAAAGGTTTAGCAGCCATAAGAGCAGGTTCGGGGATTCTAGCTGTGGCACATATTATAGGAGAAATCGTCAGTTGACCGTTTCGTTTCACTTATTGACTCGGTCTACCAATGCCTCCTATTCATTTACTGTCGTTATTATCAACATCGCCGCTGACGATGTTCTCGTCCTCATCTTCGTCCTCTCCCTCTACGAAGACCACACAAACTTCCAGTCTTGTGCCCGCTCGGCTACTGGATGGCAAATGCGGAGGAGCCGCATGACGGAGAGAAAGGGGTGATATACTAGTTCACTATTGTAATTCTATTCAGGGTTTCTATGAGCGGTTTCAAAATAAGGCTAACGCTTAGGCTTAGTAGGCGGCGTTTGCCCTTGCCTTTGCCTTCGCCCATCCATTGTAATGGACTATAGCACATTGTACATCGGGAATTTGCGGAATATTGATGATACTCCTAAGAGAGTATCACTCAAACTGCCCGCACCGTGGCACAGGGTCCTCACGTGCAGCGTGGCCGGAACGATTCCGGCCATCAACGGTCCACACCGGGCTCGGCACGGCCTAGGTGGAGCTAGTTACGAATCTGTTACTAATTCTTGACACTTCTGCCACTACAATATTCAGCATACTGATGATAGCAGTACAACGACAAGACTTGTATAGTCAATGCGGATTCCATCGCATTGACGATTCTTTGTTTTTTGGAAGCTACGTATCTTCTCGAAGGGTTGGCGATAAGACCCTCTCCATAATATCGACTCTGTCGCTTACATGTTCACGATAGCCTCACTTGTGGTGAGGGGACTGAGATAGGGGTGTGTTATATTGATTACCACTACCGTGTATATCAGATATGGAATCGGTCGGCTATTGGCGCGGGAGCAGAAAGGAAGCAAGTTGGCTGATTAGGGTTTGGACGACACGTCACCGGCCCGATACCTCTCATAGGGTTGGCAATGGATGAGGCCGGAAATAGTTCCGGCCACGGTCTATATTAGTAGAGTTCTGGCGGTTTCACCTCCGACCGAGTTCTCCTCCTCACTTCTCCCAGATTCCATGCAACCTTACACACAGATTCCAATCGTTCATCCAACTTAATACACCAACATAGTATAACCACAATCATCTTACATCATCCATCCCCAATATGTTTATCCCTAAAACATCATTCGAAGTCCTTGAAGACACGAGGCCAGACGATGTCTCTTTACCGGCGTTTATGGTATCGACTACACGTGGCTTCCTGCCGCGGATGGATCCCATTGTGACTCTGCCAAAGGAGTTCAATGCCGTTGAGGACTTGCTACAAAGCATGCCTGTCTCAACCCAGTCAGGACAACCAGGGTTCCTGGCTACTGGCCGGCTAGGTGATGCAGTCCAGAACCTTCCTGACCTGACCGATGAGGTTGAGAAGTACAAAGACAACGTTCCTTTGATGAATGCCTTGTATCGTGATTACTCCTTTCTTGCATCAGCATATCTCTTAGAACCTTGTCACATGAGGTTCATCAAAGGGGAGCCATATGGGCTAGGCAGGTCTTTCCTGCCAGCTCAGCTATCGCGTCCCATTGCACGATGCGCAGAGCTGTAAGTCATGTTATCTTCCCTTTCTAAAAAGCGAATGAATGGTTGCTAACTGCTTAATAATAGAACCGGCTTTAAGCCATTCATGGAATATGCTGGCTCTTATGCACTTTTCAATTACCGACTTGAGGACCCCAAGAGGGGACTCGAATATGACAACCTCCGGCTCATTCGCGCCTTTGAGCACGGTCTTGACCCTTCGTCGTCAGAAGCAGGCTTCGTGCTAGTGCACGTCGACATGGTAAGAAACTCCGGTCCCATAATAGCCGGCGCCATGTCGGCTTTGTCCGCTGTCGGGAACCAAGACGATGCGGATCCCACCGTGCAACGGAAGGCGTTCAATGACGGCCTACGCACGGTTTTGGGCGCCATGCAAAAAGTCAACAGTGTCATGGACACAATGTGGGGGAAGTCGAAGCCGCGCTCATACACGAGCTTCCGCACCTTCATCTTCGGCATCACCTCGCAGTCTATGTTTCCAGACGGCGTGGTCTATGAGGGCATCAACGACGGCAAACCGATGAGCTTTCGGGGCGAGAGCGGCGCAAACGACTCCATGATCCCGCTCATGGACAACCTCTTGCAAATTCAAATGCCAGATACACCACTCACGGAGATCTTACAAGACTTCAGAGAGTACCGGCCAAGCAACCATCGGCAGTTTCTTGTCGAGGTGAAGCGATGCTCCGAGGACTTGGGCGTCAAAGACTTCGCTCTCGGAATTGACCCCCACTATGCTGCAAAAACTGACGAGCAGCAATTCCTTCTGCTCGAGTCGCGGAGTCTGTGGATTAAACTCCTTGACCAGGTCCGTGACTTCCGATGGCGACATTGGTGCTTTGCCCGCGAGTACATCCTCAAGCAGACGTCACATCCAACAGCAACTGGCGGAAGCCCTATCGTAACATGGCTCCCCAATCAGTTGCAGGCGGTCATGGAAGAGATGGTGGAGATTTACGGGAGTGTAGGGGGACAAGATGGCCCCACGGATCTAGGGGCAAGCTGTCGATTCACTATGGAACTTGTCAATCGACAGCGAGATATGCTGCGTAAGGAGGTCTACAAGTACTGTCAAGAGCGTGGTGTCAATACCCGCTCATAACCGATTGAAAGCTTACTGGATTGGCCGGCTCACCTATAGCTCGTAGGACTGATACGTTCAAGTACGCTGTGCGTTGAATGATACGTTGCTATCACCTCCGTGGTACATATTTCTAAGACACATGAGGAGTAATTGACATCTCGAACGTCGATATGTCCTAGACCCTTTCGGCAGGACCTTTGACCTCCACATTCTTCCCCAATCCTATAACCCCCACCATATCCACTAGATCCTTCATTGATCTGACGGTCGCGGCGGTCATCTGCCTCATTGTATAGTGTAAGAATAAAAGAGGAGTTTAACCCGGCGGGTGAAGTGTGACCGGACGGCCCCATAAAACCACTATTTCCCCGATGTCGGTTGCATTGACCCTAAAGAACTACTCGACTGGTAGGGCGTCATCCAAGTTTGAACCTGCAGTAGTTGTATAATTGTCTTGTAAGAGCATAGCCCGTGCTCTTCCTCAATAAGTAAACAAGTACGATGTAGCTTACGGACATGCTACTTGACCCCCACTGAAAGATGGAATCTCACGGCGTCTGAGGGGGTCAAGTGAGTGGATCGGCATCACATCAGAAAGGAAAGTCAGGAAGCCGTGGTTGGTTGGTTTATGGATTGTTCGTATTTCCTGGACAGACGTTGGGTGGGATATTTACTAGTGCCTTCGATCGCGACAGGAAGTAGGATCCCTAGCATGCTACGACTAACCGACTCCTACCCCCTACTGCCACCCCTTCCCCGCGACTACCATCCTCATAATTATATAAAATGTAAGTATGGGGAAGCATACTAAGATGAAATTGCCGGATCTGGATCTCCGCTCTTACCAAGTCATGGTACGCTTGTATCATTCTGACGACATCGAATAAGCTGACCAGAATCCACCTTCAACATCTTCGAATTTACAGGCACTATGGGTTCTCGCGATAGCTCTGACCTTGTAAATGCCCTTCGGCCATCAATAGCTGAGAGGCTTGATCCAACATACTTGGATATCTACAATCGCCATCAAGGTACAGTCTGACAGTATGGCGGCAAGAGCGAACGAATAGAAGCTTACTATCTTAGCCGCACATCTCCGTTGCGACCAGGTGCCCTATGAAACATATAAAATAGACAAGGAAACATACAGCTTCCCAACGCACAAAGTCACAGGCCCCCGTCCTGAAGTAGCAAGCGATACCATCTATCGGGTGCCGGTCTCGAACCCAGCAGGCGAGGTTGAAGTACAAGTCTACGTCCCAACCTCTGAAGCAATAAACAGCGGCGGGCTCGCAAATTCTGAAGGCCGCCTGCCGGCCCTCGTCAACTTTCACGGTGGCGGCTTTGTGATCGGAGACTTGAAATCTGACGAGCCGCTCGTGCGCCAGTTATGTCAGCGAGTCGGGTGTATTGTCGTCAATGCCGATTATCGAACCGCGCCGGAGTTTCCGCACCCGACGTCAGTACTCGACAGCTGGGATGCTCTGAAATGGGTCTTCGCGAATGCCGAAAAGCTTAACATCGACCCCACGAGAATTGCAGTAAGTGGCCTCTCAGCTGGCGGATGTATCGCGACCGTACTATCGATCCTGGCGAGGGATGAGCCTTCCCTACCGCCCCTGAAGCTACAGATTCTCATCGTGCCGCTGTTCGATGTGCGCTACGTGCCAATAGAAGGGTCGTGCAAAGGCGGCCCTTACGAGAGCTACTTTAGCAATGAATTTGCGCCCATGTTGCCCCTCTCGCGGCTCGTATGGTTCTACAATTACTGGCTCGGGACAGGGCCTGACAGGGAGGAGAAGGCGAAGGACTTCCGAGCGTCTCCTCTCCTTGCTGAGTCTCATGCAAACCTAGCGCCTGCCTCTATCCGCTCCGCGGAGGTTGATCCCCTCGTTTCCGAGGCAAAAGTGTATCACGAGAAGCTGTTGGCTGCCGGGACCCAGAGCAAAATGAAGATATACAAGGGGCAGGGGCACACGTTCCCGCAGTGGGATGGCTTGAATCCAGGCTCAAAGGAATTTGTAAATGATTGCATCAATGACTTAAAGGAAGCGTTCAAACTGTAGAAGCCGAAGTTGGCGTGGAAAGAGAAGAGGAGTACTTGGATCATGTCCTAAAAAATAGGTCATACTCAGCGTTTCATAGCAGCTTTCATGCAGTTTAGCTCAGGTTACTCCAGCGTCCCGTATGATATAACAATCAAAATATCATTCAACACCGCTAATAACTCTTTCAGTCAGAGCCGAGTTTAACGTTACAAACAATAGCTTAGTTATCTTCATAAAAATATTTGATGATATTATTCGGTGATACGTGAATAAAGTGTTGATACTGTTTAAAAAGCAATATCCCTATGTAGCAGTGTAATCTCCTATACAAAAACCCCTGAGTCATAAAGCGATTAAAACATAACGAATGTTCGTTGTACGTCCCTAGTTTTCTACCTGTGTAATACCATATCTAGTTGCAACCATGCGTTTTTGCACTATTACCAAATCTAACAATACCAGCAGCGTCCCGAACTCGAAAGCTATTGCTTCGCAAAGGAAATCACACGAGATGGGGTTTGACCGCCCGAACAGATATGAATGCGAGATTTCACTGAACCCTTTATCAAGTTGGCCAATCTTCTACACATGATATAACCTTAACGGTTAGAAACGAATGGTATTTCGCTGTTTGGTACTTGCTTGAAGGTGCCAAGCTCGGAGCTATACATGAACGGCCGGAACGAAATACCATAAGGTTCCTATTAATGCAGTCAATTTCTCGGTCGTCTCAAATTGCTAGCCTAGATTACCATAAAACAAAGGGGTAATGACTTACTATGTCAAAACAATACACAGTGTCCCTGGGCATCTGAACTTCTCCAAGGTCGTCTCTATGGATACCAAGGAAATAAGTAACTAGTATCCGCACAACTGCCCGATGTGTTATCAAGACTAGGTGGTCAGTTGTCCTCTCGAGCTCGACGATAAGAGGGCGTAACCTGACGATCAGGTCAACGTAACCCTCACCGCCCAAGCCTGGCCAGCGATACTGGAGCTTGTCGCGTTTTCGCGCTGCGAACTCGTTTGGGTGCTGCGTAGCAATTTGCTCAATGGTCAGACCGGACATGTTGCCAAAGTTCAGGTCGTCGAGCATTTTAGTATGTGTCTGGTCGTAGGTCTCGCTTGAGAACGAGCTACCTGTTTGGATGGCTTGTGGCCAAGTTGACGTCCAGACACAAAACTGTGGCACATGTGAGTTTCAGCTTCTCGGACAAGATTGTAGGGATTGAATCGAAACACTGCTAACTTGAGATGATTCTGGATTATGGCCAGATACTGGTTCCGCGCACCAATTTTGCCTCTGTTCCTCAATGAAGGACGCTAAGGCACCCGCGTACTTGAGTCCACGATCGCTCAAATCCGAATAGCGACCGATTCGCCCTTCCCTATCGTCTAGGCTCTCGCCATTGCATGATAGCCAAATTTGACGCCTTGCTAAGTTGAAATTGAGCAGATACTCGACGATCTGCGATAGGATATAGCCTCGAATGAGATGCGAGTTTATTTTCCGCCCGGCATCCCACATCTGCACAAACGACAGCCCTTGTCTTTCCTCAATGAGACCCAAGGGCTCGTATGCCTTTTCGTAGTGCAAGATACGGTCTCTGAAGTCTGCCAGCGAGGCCTCCGGGTCTTTGCCGGCATAATCGGGCCCGAACAACTTAAGCCTAATGTTGGCTTCACGAATTGTTTGGTCAGAGCAGCGGCTCTCCAGGAAAAGAACTCTTATCCCTTCCCCGCATCTCCGCCTGATGTGGTTCAGCACGAGCTGGCGACGCGCTGACGTGCTGTTTGTTGCATCGAGGATTCCGATGTTGCCGTCAGAGTCCAATAGAAACGAGAGGAGTTCATCAAGGGTGTTGATAGCAAGCTGATCTCTGAGCGACACATTTTCTGGGCTGGTGGGATCAAAGAATTTCGCGTCTGACGTTGATAACGAATTAGGTGCAGCCTCGGTCTTACTTGCGGCAGATCTACGGCGATCACCCACGTTGAATACTTGAGTTTTGTGTTGTAGCCAGTTAAGATATCTCGACAGCTTCTTGGCGACGTAGCTTTTACCAGTTGCAGGAAGTCCCACCATTACGATAACCAGTTTTGAACCGGTGTCATGGTGCGGCGTGTATCCGATGAGCGCCTCCGTGGACCTTCGTGGGCTTGCTGAAACACCCATCGCGGTAGTTTGCTGAAATATTGTAGTGAGAACAGATCTAAGTCGCCAAGCCCTGAGTATTGATGCCTACTGTACTATCTTTAATACGTATTCCTATGGTGTTGGTTTGGGCATTTGCCTCACTCGAGTTCTCTCCGCGTCACCCGGTCGATAAGGGGGCTGTAATCTGATGATAGGCTTTGTGATGGGCCAATGGCCACTCGATCATGCGATGCACCGCCCAACTTGCGTGGTACCAGTAGATCGGTGATTTTGAACCCCTGAAAACCCGAACTCTACTCCACAGCCGGATACCTCCGGGGTTCTCAAACGTTCCTCGCCGACTTTTCTTTCTAAACTTAGTTCCCTTCCGGACTTTCAAGTCCTGAACGTTCGATCGGCCCGTGAGGGATAGTAAGCTGATCGGGAAGAATCCGTTTTTTTACACTTGTCACGTTAGGTCACGAATAAGCCTTTACCGCAAGTTCACTCTGTAGTCTCAGCAGTTAATACAGGAGGAAGCAGCCTGTCTATTCTACGAGGTCCGAGCAACACTTTGAAATGGTGTTCTTTGTAAAGCTCCGCCTTTTTATTTTTATCCATACTAAGCAAGCAATAACAATGAAACACATACTATGATCTTGCCGCATACTTTTCATACTTTACGTTTTAATTCATATTCTTAGAATCAACTTCAGTGCAAACCATGCCAAACAGCGTACCTTAATAGATATAGTAGTCGTGTAACTCGAGCTTTCTGGGATTAAGAGAAATCTTACCAAATTGATAAAAATTGATAAATTGTATCTATGCTATAGCTGTGAAAGTACACCCCATGATTTGGGATTATTTCTTTGTTCTACTTTTGAATGCCGGCAGTACGTGATTAAATTCGGTAGAAGATAGTGCTGTTCAAAATCGCTAGGAATCTACAGTAAACGCTGTCATAAATTGCTTTGCGGACTTGGGGACCTCAAAGATACCATTTTCCTTCTACAGGGCTAGTGACATCGTCTCCCTCAACTCCGAAACCTAAGGGCTCATAGTCATGCTTATCAAGCCACTCAGGTGGCATTTTTATGACACCCCATCGTATCTTACTCCTCGCGACCTTTTGTAAGGTATCGGCAGAATCTTTAGATCTGTCGTCCACGTCGTCGCCTGGTTCGGTGCTACCATGTAATTCTCCGCCTTCCAGGTCACTGGTCGCTTCCCTACTATCCATGTTGCCCTGCGATTCTTCGGACCGCATGTCTTCACATAGTTCTCCGTTTTTTACGCCGCCGTGTCCTTCTCTATCTTTGGCCTCATTATGTGACCCCAGAGGAAGGCCGAGCGTCGCCAATTTTAGGAGACTATCAGTTTCTTCGCCCCAGTCCGTGTTGCTTATTGGCAAGGGGCATGCTATGAAACTGTACTCGGACCCTACGTCTGGAGCCAGGGTAGTGGATTTTCCAGTTAGCAAGAGTGGTGAGACGCGACATGCCATGGAGATCAACAGGGAGTTGGAACCTAAGGTTACCATACGTGGCGAAACTCTCTTTAAGCTGAAAAACACGGGAATGGCGACCAAAATAGAGGAAAGTAAGACTACTATAAAAAGAGATATTGGAGAAAAGCCCAGGGCTGCTATAGCGCCTGCAGGTAGGCTTGGGTCTGATGGGTCGAAGCTGTTGGAATACAAAAAATATATATCGAGGTACCCTTTCTGACGTTAGTCCCTTAATTGATATTCAAAACCAGAATAAAGATCACATACCCCCATTAGACACAATAACGTAAATGGTATTGGAGAGTAACCAATGTAATGACGCACTAAGCGCAATGAGTGGCAGGCTATATCTATAAGGTAACTGGAGTCTGTAGGTTGATTTTTGTTTGCCCTAACCAAATTTAGATATGAGTCAATGGTGAATAGGGGTAATCAGACGTACCTCAGGCTCAGTGACACGTAGGGGCGTATAGTCCGTACCAAATTGTTCCCACTCATTTGCCATTTGAAGATGAGTGAATAGATTGTTGAAGCTAAAATACCATAGCGACAATAGGACTTGTGGAGTATTTGCTACCAAGACGCATTGCAAAAATGTCGAGATGGATAGTTGGATTAAGGGGTTTCGGTTGCCAGCTAAGAAATCCCCGAAGCTCAGAACTCGTAAGCGCATGTTAGTCTTAGCACATAGTGAGCTTGAAACTTACAGAAGACTCTGGTCATCTTGTATAGAGTAAAGAAGTAAGAGAATGCTGATAGCGACTGCTAATATAAAAAGACTGTAGCTTATGATCCATAATTTGCGAGGAATGACGACTGCTCGTCTTCTGCGAGGGGTTTTCCACTGCTTTCGACCGTGGAAAATTGAATTTCCTCGAATATTAGCTATCGCAGGGACACTTGAGGTCTCGACATCAGGCTTTTCAATAAATGAAGCCAAGCAGTCTCCTAATGTGACTAGAGGTCTTTGGTTCTGACGCCCGAGAACAATTGTCACCAATACTGCCACGCTGGTTTTGCTAATGACACAGAGAACAACTACCAAAAGCAAAACTGGCGATACACCAATATGGCAAGTCTTTTCGATATATTTGGCGAGACAATATTGAACTGTCAAGTTGAATGTTCCAGTTTGAAGGCCAGATGTAAATCTGTTTTGAAGCCCATCGGTCCCATTGGCATAATATAGTGCTTCAGAGACGAAGAATGGGTAGGATTTGAGAATTTTATATTGATCAACATCCGAGTGCGCTCCCGCTCCCCCCAGAGCCTCCCAGCAGGAGTTTTCGCAATAATTCGAACCAATATACCACGTGGGGCGCATGGTGCATGCTGTATAATAAAAGAGGTGGTTGGGCTCGTCTGGTGGAACGTACTATATAAAACACTGGAGTTAATAATATCTACTTATAGTAAGAACTTCTCGGGGTTCCCGGAGCTTCTAGGAGTAGCAAAGATAAAATATGTCATTCGTGCCTTCATGAAAACGGGGAATAAAAGACTCCAGTGACTAACCTGGTCCCAGAAATTGGTCTGGTTGTCCATTAGATGCCACATCTCGTTTCTTACCCAACCGTCTGGGTTTTGGGTAACTAGGATCACGTCGTTGTATCTCTCTAGACCATTGCACCGGGCCCCGTACAACCCGAATTGTCTTTGGCACTCAGACAAGTCCAACTTGTCCCACTTATTTCCATGCAGAGCAGCATTAGAAACATTATTTGCCACACCAGATCCTGAGGTGATGTACTGTGTCAAGCTGAACAGCTGCCCAAAGCCCGAAAATTCCACATTATCGTCTACGAGAAGGCTTGCTCCAGGTAGGTAATAAGGCCCTCCATTCAAGAAGTCTTCGGTAGCAATCGTGACTGTAAAATCAGATTGTCTATCTATTCACCGTGTCGTTAGGCTCGGCGGCAGGCTAAATGATTGACATAGTTTACGTAGCAAAGATGACCAAGACTAGGCATCATACTTACATTCAGTCCGGAATATCGCCGAGTTGAAAAAAAGGTGGATTGGAATCGAGGTTGCGAATAGACCAAGCCAGCACCAAGTCTTGAATTTGGAGACCATAAAAGCATTTCGCAGAGAAAAGACTCCGATTTCCAACCATATGCCTTTGCGATGAGCCGCATCTACTTCATCTCTCGACGGTGCATTCAAAACTTGCATAAAGAAGTTGCTGGATGAAAGCCTAACCCATATAACGGTTAATACAACCTCCGATTGGCAATCTGAGGCTTCTCTATCTTCACTGTTCTCGACGAAGCTCGAGAATGTATGCTATTGGGAGGGTATGCTTACTTTAAGGAAACATTGATCAGCAAGCTGGACTATTCAAACATGACTGCGAGAGGGACTTTACCACGAGAGTTGACACTATATTGATCAGTAAGTGCAGAATCAAGTTGACAATAGGGATATTTCGCTTGGTACAGGGCGCCTCGTAGAAAAGGAGTGCTCTCAAGAAATCTTTAGTGCTAGCCACTGCGAGAACGAAGCCGATCGACAAAACAATACTCAAGAAGATCAGCAAGGCACAGTTGACCTTAGCAGCTTTTTCCCAGCCTGTCGAAGTACCTATGTACTTCTCCCAAAGATTGAATCGCTTCATAGTTGAAGCTTACCCCTAAAATGTGACAATTAGTTGATTGTCGACTCTCATCATTTTTAATCGCGTACTATATACACAGGGGCGAGACGAAGGAAGAAATAATTTCGAAATTCATGGGAACAATTCGGGTGACTTTGTGGTAAGGCATATTGACGCTGTTACAATCATGCGTCACACAGGATGGTTTGGTCACATCGCCCCTCATTCGCGCCGCAAGAACTCCACAACACAAATTAGATCACTCTATATATAGGAGGTTTGGGGGCCTTCACGCGCCGAAGAGTATTCATGGTCTATTATAGGTATGTAACTGAAACTTTATGCTCTGACACTTGTTTAACCCTGAACATAGTATTCAAGGATATGAAAACGGCCGAGCTGTCGGTTGAGATCAATATAGTGCTCCATCCGCCATTAAAGCCATATAAACTCAATTGGTTCGTATATTAACCCTGGACCCCAATTATTAGGCCTTTTAATCCTTTGTCATGTATCTCCTAGGAGTGTTGAGCTACATATGTTCAAGCGATTTGCGTGTCTGAGTTTCCAACTGAACAAAATTAAGATTTATCTAATCTCTGCCTACAATACCCTAACGCCTAGTATGGACACCCAATCACAACCGGACAAGACATGGGTATCATTATAGCGTTCCCCCGTTAACCATAACGCCGTCAAACCGCAAGATTAAGATGATTAAGTGCTCGTTCAAGCAGCGGGAACATAGCTTGACCTTTTGCCACCGTCGACTGACTTGATCACCTTGTCGCTGTTGGCGTCACCAGTAAGGGGCGACGGATTGCACAGATACACTAGAACGTGTCGTAGAAGTAGTTGCCGGACGAGACACACCCCGCTGCTCAGAGAGCGGCATAGGAGGGAGCCCTTGTGCGGCCGCCGCGTCTACTTGCACGATGGTGGGCTTCTAGGGTTGTTCAGTATGGGTAGCGGGAGGTGGTGGTTGTTGAGGACCTGAAAACATTACCATCCGATGGCAGTTTACCCTGAACCGAGATGTGGCTGAGGTAGACGCAACATGTTGTTCCGCTGCTTCATTCCGCTTCCGTTTCCGTGGATGCAGAAGCGAGGTCGCATCTTCATGGATCGGCGGAGGAGGGGTAGACATGGTCGCATGGGTGTTTGGCGATGGCCACGGTTGGGCATGAGGCGGCGATGTTGGTTGCGTCGTGAAGCTAGGCGGTAGGTGGGGTTGCCAGGTGCTGGGATTCATGATTCTATCGCTGTTCAAGCGGATAAGTGCCTGAGCAACCTCTCTATCACGGGTAGCCGCATACACCAAAAGGTTAATAAACTCCTTCGGGGTCTGTCTAAAGGGGTCGAGCTCCCCGAGGATGTCGTAGAATTGATTATGGACTTCATTTCGGACGAGGCTATAGTACGGGTGGAAGTCGGGCGGTGGTGGTTGAGGGGATTGAGGTGGTTGTTGCGATGGCTGTTGCGATGGTAGTGGTAGTGGTGGTGATGATTGATGTCGTTGAGAGGGTTGAGGTTCTTCGCTTAGCAGCCTATGGACCTAAGAAGCGACTCAATTAGCATACTAAGCCATCGTCCCAACTATTCAAGCCAACATACAGACGTCAGAGCCGATGCGAGAGAGGGCGACATAGGAGCCGTAGGAATATCGGCGCCATTGTTGCTGGGGTTCGCCAACGGAGCTGAAGTTGGGACTATGTACGTCGCTATTGATGGAGGGCCGGCAGTGGTACTCTGCGCCGCATCTTGCAGCGAATCGCCTGGTGGCTGCTCCGTCATCGCATATGCCAGAGAGACGCTCGAGACTGGACTGGATTCGATTGGTCTGGGGGTGGATAGAGGAATGAGGTCACTCTGACTTAACATTGGTAGGTAGCTGCTAAATCTGGGTTAGACGGATGCTAGCATCCTATAGGTTACCTGGGTAGGTTCCACGCCTAGCCAGGCAGATATTAGCGCTGGTTGAGTTGGACCCGATCGCTCGGGTAACCTGTAGTGTAGATCAAGCCATAGGCTGATAGGTCGTGTTCAGCCAATAAAATTAGGTATAGATAATAGGTAGACTTCTTACAGCGCAGGTTTCGGACTCTGAACTACTCACCAATTCCAAAATTTGGGGACCTAACAGGTAACGCATGGGCTATCATGGGACATGTGTATGGATGGGTATAGATCCTAGCATATAGCTAGCATATCTATCTTGTGATAGAGACCAGGACGCGTGCGCAACTTTAAGTTTTAGCTAGAGGCCTCTCCCACATGTAAGCAATCACCCTCTTCACGACGGAGGTTATACAATCTTGATTTCTCTTGGACCGAGAGCGACGCCGGCCAAGATCCCGCTCTTCAAGCCTTGGAGCGCAGACCGCAAGCCTACATAGATGTCTTAGCTCGCCGCGTCATGATGTCCAGCGTAGTTGTGACCTTGTAACCTAGATTAGTAGGGCTTCGCACCAGCCGGCGACGTCTTGTCTCAGCTATAGTATAGCCAATTAGACAGTACTTATGCTCATGATAAAGAAAGCCTGTAGTGCGTACAAAAGTCTTCCTCACGAAAGGTAACGAGTACTAGGTTCGGCTATTTGAGCTTTCTAGTTTCACATCTAGGTTTATCTAGCCTGTTGGTTTGACCAATCTAACCTTGCCACCGAACAAGACATGAATTCAAGGACACGTTCTCACAATCGCTCGCTGCCAGCATATATAATAACAACCAACATGCATCTCACATTTGTTCTCCCATCCTTCTCCATGCTCTCTCTGACCTCCTCCCCACTACAGCAAGATCATCAACACTATTCTAATCATTACAACTCTTCCTATCTACACGCCATCAACATGTCACAATTTTCTTCTTCGAGTCCCTGCATGCAGCGGAGATCCCAATGAAAAAAAAGAATCACTCCCGAAGGAGAGTCAGTGGTTGAAAAAAAATTCGTTCCACGCAGCCCTTGTTCGGGGTTGTGCCAGACGCCTGGTCGTCCTCGGCGCCGAAGCACCTATGGAGTTAGCAGAAAACAAACCAGGAGGGAGGGGGGAAAAGTGAAATCAAAAATTGTGCCATGCCGGCGGCAGCCAACCAAGCATCACAGCCTCGCTGTGCAATGAGAACTGAACACTTCCGACGAGGGATCTCTTGAGCGTCCCTCGCCAATGGCTTGTTGTCATGAGGAAGAAAGGAGGAAGAGGACAGAAAGATGGGGAGAGGGAGAGGCTTTTATAGCCAAACGGCTGACTAACGTCTCAGCATAGAGGAACATGTCATGGAAGGAACGCACCTCGCAAGCTCATACTAATGAGACAGTACAACAGACCACTATCTCCACATCTTGACAAACTCAAAGGCGTCATCGGCTGCCGAAGAGGCAGGCGCGCCTCACGACGAGACCGTATCGCACTGATTGTTGAACAGGTACCTGCAGAAATCGACACGGATCACCCCATCGTGCATCATCTTGCTGCTACCGACGATTGAGGTTCTTGGGTGACAAGTACTTCACTCATGAGAGGTAGTTTCTCAGTGCGAAACACAATACCCAGCTACATATGCCAAACCAGCGTTGTGGTGCCCCGATGCCCCAACACGAATACCTGTGCGAAGAGTCGAGCCTGCCCGTCAACCGAGCTCTAACCAGACTTAAACGACAATCAAGAGTAACACGAAGTCTAAACGCGAGAGACCCCGAGCTTTTTGAGGAAAGAGGTCTGATGGAATGAGTCATTCTCCGTTTGAATGCTTCATTATAATTCACACTGTATGTTTGTGTTCCGCCAGTTGAGGCATATGACATACGCAGATGCAAGAGCACCTTCTCGTTGAACCCGCTACTGACATTTCATCCTCGGAAAGTGCGCGGATTTCGTCATCGGACAGTGGTGTAGCCCTCGGCACTTTCTGTTCTAGCAGCACGTTTCGCGCTGGAGGATATGGTTCTCGAAAGAACAGGCAGGAGGGCTTTGCAAGACAAGCGGGAATTTGGGAACTTGAAGATGGTGTCTTACGATCGATTACGTCAATATTGGAAATGAGGATGGCAGCAACCAGACAATATGAGACGGATTGGAAGCTTCAATGTTGATTCGTGCACGCTCTCGAGCGTATGATGACTGTGACTTTCCGCGTAAAAAGCTTCCCAGTCTCCTATCCCTATGAGCCCAGCTCATTTATACTGCATGATGATGATTCTCGCAGCCTTCGCGAGCAGCAGGAGTTAGAAAGTACGCCATCAGAAGTCGGTCCCCCGTTATTCTGTCTTAGCCTCAGTTGTGTCTCGCATGCCGTAATTAATGCACGAGTTTTTCTAGAATCGCGCAATTTGCCCTTTCTTGTCTTTGAATCACATGTTTCGCCCTCAGCTTCAAGTTTAGCCATTACCGTTGAAAGATTATAGTTCTCCAGGTTGAAGTTGAACTAGGTACCTACTTACAATAAAGCTCAACTAATTCTCCTTCGAGCGTGAACTATGCCCAAGACGATATGCACATAGATTCCAGGTTTCATGATATAAATGCCCAAACGAGGTGTTGGGCATATGCATCGTAATGCTATGGCTCGTGGTGGGGGGCTTTATCAAACTTTCCTAAAATAGGCATTTGTCATCGGATCTGACCAAT
Source organism: Xylaria sp. Z34 (assembly GCA_037356055.1). NCBI lineage: Eukaryota > Fungi > Ascomycota > Sordariomycetes > Xylariales > Xylariaceae > Xylaria > Xylaria sp. Z34. The sequence goes on from JBAWJW010000011.1 coordinate 690,783, forward strand.
CAGAACTCGGAACGGTATGTAGGTACATATAGACCAATGTAGCGCGGCAGCAACAACAACAACAACACTGACGACAAAGAAATTTTGTCAGCTTGAGATGATAAGCTATACGAAATTATCGTTTAGAACTATTATATCTGTTATCTTGCATAACCTAATAGTGATTAAGATTTAATTGATATTGTGCCATTGAAGTAGTGGGTAGGATATCGCCTTGAATGATAGGAGGCGTGCCTTGTCGTTGCATTAATATTAACCAAATGCTCTCTGCAGAGTAAAATACATGTTCCATCATGGGGGTATAAATTCTGTCCTCATTACTTGTGAGTGTACCAATGCCAGCCAGGTAACAACAGTCTATCTCCAGTCGTGAATCGTCAAACGAAAGCGACATGACAATCAGAGAACCAATGCCCAACAAGCCACCAGACAATACAGTATTAACCTCGGCGGTCCCAGTCCGCCGATAAAAGGGTTCAGGATACTCCCCTATTCTTCGCTTCTCCTGGTATGGTTTTAAGAAGACCTCCGAAACACCAGGGAAGTACATCTAGGTTTTCCATACCGCTCCCTTCGCGATGAAAACATTTCCCTCAACTATGTTCGTCGAAATCGGTCAGTCCCTGTTATACGCGCTTAAATCTGTGATATGCGGCAGCTTCGCGTCTATTAACAGGTGAAAGCAAAACATCCACAATATGATAGGTTCCGGGTATTAGTTAGGAAGGAGTACTCTGGTGCCGCAGGTGTCCCAGTTCTGACCCTTCCGCAGGACGCAAATAGTCGCCCGATGACGACCAATTGGACCCAGTAGGTGGAGTAGATCTATGCGCGACGTTGAGTTGATGACCATTGATGGTCCGCAATTCTGAATAAGTACGGCTGTGCTTTGACTCAGCCGGCATGGACACACCCTGGGGGAATGCTGGGTAATAACCGTAACTGGATGACGGGTCCCAACTTGTGTTGGACTTGGGCTCAGATGACAGAGGAACGTACTCATGCAATACGGGGTAATAAGTGTAGTTGGATACGGGGGTGAAGGAAGGATGAGTTGTTGGTCCATTCATCCGGAATGTGAATTCCATATTAGATGGTGGAATATTGCCAGTTAAATCAGAAACTGATCTATGATGCGCAGAGCCACCGGGGCCAGGCGCATTCAACTGCCGTTCCGTTACCGTTAAGAAGTCAGACTCACGCGCAGGTCTCGGCACGGGCAATGGACCACCACTGTAGCCATACTGCGTGACTTTATCAATACCCGAATTGGACCCGACATTCGGATGATAATGCGGACGACGGGGAATCGCCAACGAATCAATAGAGTGAGAAAGAGTTTCGGCGGCTTTGAGCCTTGAGCTGCTGCGACTTTGTACCACGCCGAGGCTTCGTTGACGCTTATTGGTATGTGTAACGAAGTTCAATGATTGCGATCGCTTGTGTGCGATATTATGTGCCCCCGAATTAACTTCCAAGACACCGTCCACTATGAGGTTAGGCAGAATCTCTATGTCGGGAAAGTGCATCTTCTTTTTCTCATCTAGCTCGTCTTTTATGCGATCGACAATTTGAAGTATTTCACTTGTCTCGTAGCCCTCACGGCACCGGCTTGCCAACCAGGCGGGTACGGATGTGCCATTTGCCCCTTCTGGGGCTGGGCAGTCAGGAGACTCCTCGTCGTCTTTCTCCTCACTTAGGTCACGATGTTGCCTGCGTTCTTGTTCACGTTTGCGCAGAGTCAACGTCCAACCTTGAAGAATACCCGGTTTATTTCCTTTTGCCCTCTCGCGTTCGCTCCAATCATGGACTCGGCAAATCTGCACCCTAACCAGTCTGCATTGAAGTAGCGCATACTGTTGTATACTGCGGTATCGTTTGCGCTGATAATGTTTGCGGCAAAAATGTACCCAAACGTGATCAGGTATCATCCGCGTACACAGTTTGTTGCGCCCAAAGACGTGCGAGACTGTCTTACGAAGAGTCGAGCCGGTATTGCAATCCTGCATAAATTCGCACTTCATAGGTTGACCATCCTGAGGTAACACTGTAGCAGTCGAAGATTCCCAGAGATCGGGGCTTGCCATATTACGGCCTATTCTCTGCTGTTCCAAATGTGTTGTTGGTACCAACTCGGAAATATCGCTAGGAGGTTCAAAACTCCGAGTATGCGAATTAAATCTTGTAGGATCAGGTGCTGATAGATTCCTTTTATGCATACTTGTATTATTGAAATCAAGCGGCACCAGGTGACGGAATCCGCCTTCGGCCTCATTGTTGCTATTATCGTGTCAGAACTGAGATATTGCAAATTTCGAGGAAGATGGGCACATGAGAGTTTTAGAATGGAAGTTGATATGAGTAAGGCTTGGTTAGACAGGTTATAGACATAAATAACCTAGAGTGAGAAAATATCCGTATGAATGAAGAGAGGAAAGGAGGCTAAATGAATCAAAATCATTCATGAATGACCGATAAACGTGAGGTGAATATCGAATCGCAGATGGCAAGGGTACTAGTGTAAAGCACCATACTTGAGTAGATGGTAATGCAATCTATTTTCCCCAAGAGACACCATTCTTCTGTTTTCAGGTATCGCGGGTGTACCACTGTCATCCGACGAAATCTAGAGACAATAAAATAGAAAATCAGAATACCTACTTGGCAGTCGCAAAGGTCCTTGTTGGACTAATGTGATTTAGTGAACTTGGTATTGATGGGGTCCTGGAAGAATATTCGTATCGACTTGGCCCGTGAGTGAAAGATTCCTCTTTTATGGCTGCTGGAGGAAAGCCTTCTCGCCTCAACCGCTGAGAGCTTTGCCCTTCGTAAACAGATCCTGGACCTACTTCAATTGAGGGGAAATCCGGGACAGTATCTATTGGTTGTGTGTCTCCAGCAGTTGACATGGAAGAAAACCGTGAATGCGATAAAGTTGAAACAGAAGGTGATGTCAACGAAGAGAAGCTACTATAGCTATCCGAAATCCTGTGTTTTGGTAACTTCGGACTGGCCGCGTCGATTTGCAATTCCAACAATGGTGCAGTCGGTGATGATTCGACCTCTAGATTGATTAAGGGCATGGTGTAGCCGTTGGCGTCCCATGGTGTTCTGCTGCGGCTAGGAAGTCTGACATCGCCTCCTCCACGTGATATTGACTTCCTTGAAGGCGAGTCACGAATTGGGGATGGCGATTCTCCCATATCTCCATCGTTGGGCGTAGCTGAACCTTGGGTAAAGCAGTTGGTAGTTTTTCTCTCTGCTTGTCCATTTCTAGCCTCGTCGGCTGACGTATTAAGCAATGTGATGAGGTCCATTGGGCCCTGCTACTACGTGAAAACAGTGTCCAGCACTTGTATACTTGTATCAACAAGAGATGAGAGAGGCGGGGCTAGAATGTTTTCAACACATCTAGAGACGAGGGGGTAGAGGACGAGTTACTTGTTGATTCCGACTACTCGACTGGTTAGCAAGAAGAACAACTTCTACTGTGTGCTAGCAGAACTTGAGCCAGACACTTGAAGTGGGTTGACATGCTTACGGCCAGTTAGTATATCGGGTGGGTTTTATCATGAACAGACCGAGGAATGGATGACAGTTGAAGAAATAGGGTGTGAGTCGCATAAAATAGTAAGGGACCCTGGAAACCATGAGCGTTTTAGCCAGATCGGCGCCAGGTAGTTGGTTGATGCGTTGTATTGATAATCGTTCTGAAGGTAAGGCCCTTTGGGGGCGCGGTCAGGTCTAGTGATAGATCAAGATCGACGAGCTGGTAGGGAGCGGCCATAGATGAAAGTGTAGCATCACTCACAGCATATAACATACACGATATTCTATGAAATCGCACAGAACCACGCCGATTAATACAAGCAAGCATACGATTCGTACCACTTGTGTGTTGTAGCTAGAACTGTGGGGCGTCCAATGCAAGGCATGGTTTGTAGCATGGTGGTCGTATCTTCACGACCGTTCTTCGACAGCCAGAGCATAGCATCCCTATACCTAGGGGGAGGCGCGGTGTGGTGTGCATGTAGCTGGCGGTTGTCGAAGAAAGGGATGGCCTAAAGCGAGCGCTGGCAAGCAAGGTCACCTCTACACGTGTACTATGTGACGCTGAGAAAAGTACTGCGAAATGACTGGTGAGTTCCCGATGTTAGCAAGTATACCACACCAACACCGGCTCCGATGCGATCTTCCCGCACTACGGGGGTTCTTGTCCGGGGTCAGGGGGTGAGCAGCAACCCTGGCGCCCTGGGGCGGGGCCATGTTCATGTTCATGCTCACGCTCACGTTCATGTCCGTGTTTGTTCGTTCTTCCTATGATGGTGCAGACTATCACAGACCTGGGCGGAGTACGTACAGATTGTCCCAGGTGCGGTACACTAGCACAATAATTGTACTGTATGCTTCAAACTGCTGCTCGGTGATCTCCTCAAGGGTGCGCTCCACGAGCCAAGCTGACTGGGTTGACCTACCTCCTCAGTATTGGAGGTGAGAGCCCCGGGGTATCCTTCCAGGGAAGACACACGAACTCTAAGCGCATTGTTTCGTCGGAGCACTTACATGTTACGTTTGTCGCCTAGCAGGTCTCGCAAATTTGGTGTCTGAACTGGCCCTGGCTCAACACGCTGGGAGCAAACGAAGTCGGAAAACACGAAAGCTGAGAGAAAGCTTGGGTAGGATTCAATGACACAAGCGCCTCTCCCTCCGGGACACCGTTGTAGTATTCACAGGCGGCGACATAGGGACGTAAAGCAACATCATCTCCTACTTCTACATATTAAGCTTCGGTAGCGTGCATTGCTGTGTAGCGTCGTGGCTGTGTGCTGAACCGACACGAGCAAGAAAAGGCTAAGCTGATTCGCATTGCGTGATGGTATCAAACTGGTTGACTACCGGGTAGGCAGATAAGATGTCACGCAGTTTGACTCGGATAGCCCTCGAAGCTACATGTAGACTAGCTATCTTAGGTATGTACGTAGATATCTCTGTGTCTGATCTGCAGCGAGAGGAAACTGCAGGTGGTTGATCTGCAGGCTGAGACCCGGCGAGTGGCTTGAAACTCACGAGGCATAGCCCCTCAGTTTGGCGTGCGGGCAGGCAGTAGCCCGGGACAGGCCGGGAGGTACCGAGAGACAGCAGGTACCGGGTGTGTGCGGAGTCCACTAAAATCAAAAGATAACTACTCCGCTTGTACCTGGATAGGGCGACAGCAACAGGGGCTAGGGAGCTGCAGCTGCGGGAAAGACGGGGCGGGGCAAGGTTTCGTGGGACAGGGACCTGGAAAAGTCCCGACTCTTGCATTAGTTATCATGGCTTACCCAATAATTCAATCGTCGTCCTTAATTGATGTTATTTTTATGAACTCTTCATTTCGAGACCAGGGCGTATACCATACTACTACCTAGTCTGTTTTAGTTTCCACTGTCACGGGCGTATCAAGCCAAAACGAAACCCGTCGGAACTTTAGGTGTGCAAGTATTTTAGGATTGGCTAGTACCTATGAAGTAGTATATGAATTATCTAATCCCGCATCATCGCAGCAAGTGCTAGCTAACCGAAATCGGACACAATGGCTGCATGCCGTCGGATGCAAGTAACTCTTGGTGAACATCGAACTGGTGCGCACGGTCGGGGAGACGCCCGAGGGGAACGAGTTGATGTTGCGCTCGACTTGGGACGACCACCAGACCCTTTCAACCCAGGTCTAGGGTTGTGGTTTGGTTTCACCACCACGGCGCCACAGCATGGACAAGTGCCTGCCCCCATGACCAATGCGACAGGGGGTCGAAGTACGAGTGCAAACATACCATGTAGTATGTAGTCCGCTGTGCAGCAGGCACTGCTCGCAACTACGGCATTAGTAGGCAGTGTAAGTGCCGCTGCGTCGGGGATACCGGGCTCTCGGACCCTGAACGGAAACCCTTGCAGATATCTATTCTGCCGCCGACTATCGCGGTCATGGACTTGCTGAACACTACATCGCAAGTAGGGATGGATATTGGTCTAGTGCCAACCAGATTCAGAGATTTGTTCGCAATAACTAGTGCGTGCTGTGCTGTTGTCAAGGTTATGATCCGTGTTTCACTGCGTGTCGGGACTGTCGCAGAAGGGTCCAAGGTCCTGAACATGTTCCACGCACCGTACCCGTATATACAAAACAACACTTACAATATAACTCAGCTCTGGTACACTGTTACCGGGTTGGAGCGTTGTAGCTGGCTAGCCCCATCTTGAAACATGCTTTGAGGCGGCTGGGGCTGGACCGCCAAGAGTTTCCAGCTTTATTAGCTCATCACGACAATAGCTTTTGCGATTCTGTCTCCCTTTGTCCACTAAGTGCATTACACTAGCTCAACTTGTTAAATCTTACGCATATGTCTAAAATGTCTACACTATAGTTATTGTTGATAGTTATATAATGTCAATTTCCCATAACATCGTCCTCTGTGACAATCCCTCTGGGTGCCTGTGCTACATTCGCGGAACAAACAAGACACGTATGTGTACAAACGAAAATCGCCGATGTGCCAATTCGCGCAACAATAGCAACCACACTCGATACCTAACATTATCCTATCGCCAGCCGATTTACTTCACCACATCCTGGTTCCTCCCGAATTGCCTATCTAAGGTATAAAACCGCTGCAAGGAGTAGTTCAAAGGCGCTTATCAGACGTCCCGGTCTTGATCACACAGAGCCGAGTCTCCGTTCGTTCGCGGGAGCTATGAGTATAAGAGATATACGTACACACCACCATATGGAATTGTCCCAACTAGGTATCTCGACAGGAGGAAGTGACATTAGGAGAAATCACAGAAAGGAATTTACCTCGTCTTCGTTCATGTGTATAGATTTTAGGACAGTACGAGAAATTTGCTTGCTATAAGGCTATCGTTTGTTGCTCGGCCTAATTCTAGAAAGTACTTACCTAACTCCTATCTGCAAATAGAGCTTGAAAGCAACTCGTAACGAAAGGGGGGAGAAAGCCAGATCTGTACATAGAAACATTTCGCTTATACGTATGATTGAAATCTAAGCGTACTCCCACAAACTGACGATTACCACACATGACGAACAAGTCGGGTGACTTCCGTCAGATATGGGGTCTACGGAAACTGAATTGTGCCACTGAATATCATATTTAAGCCCAGGTTGATGGTCTAGACCAAGACAGAACAAGACCCAACCGAGCATCAGTATCCCTCTGCTTATTTTTATTGTGTCAAGCCAATGCACTAGAATGATGGCAGGAAGGTGCTACTCATGCTAATATCCTCCAGGAAGCTGGTAAGCTTCGTTCCGTCCTTTCAGATGAGCCTACAAGGACAGGCTGAAATTCCTTTTTGCATGGGTGGCGTAGCTTTCTTTGGACGAAGTCATGAGATGATCTCTTCAGCAAGGGGTACTCGTGGAGGCTCCCGATATCTACCTATGCGAGATTACGCTCCACGCATGTCATTGTTTAGTGAAGAAAAGTAGCTTAACCACTGACGCAATAAAAGCTTCTATAGTTCATTCACGGATCAATTCTGTGTCACAATTCTTCGCATGTATGACAGCTACAGACAAGTCAAGTGTCTAACTTGATAATGCTCTACTTTTGGTAGTATTGTGGTATAGTGCTACAGTTCTTGTTCTGTGGAACCCCAGCCGCTGTCAAAGAAAATACTTCGTAATCCGGTTGGGTGACCTGGAAGTCCAAGTAATTGTAGGTAGTACTGCAGGGTAGATCCTGATATATACAATAATACTTCGCTACATGTAGATCAAAGTAACCCAGCCTTCTGATTTCAACAATAGCTATCAGTAACATGAGCATATGTAGCATTAAAAGGATTTCTTAGTAAAATACTTTGCGCTGTATTCTAGGCAGACCTCTCTCGACTTATGCTTCAAATATGTATATATCTAATGAAGATATCACGCATTCATCAGAACTATTTTACTAAACTCAATTATGTTGAATATAATTATTCTCTAATGCGAGGAATGAAGTATTGATAGACGGCCAAGCTGAGGATGCTCAGTGGTATGAGATTAAAGAAGAAAGGGCTATTATGATACCATTTAGGGACATAATCGTCTACGTTCGTTTCCTCGTAGGAGTCTGTTAGGCTCGTAATGGATGCAGCAAGCCGTACTGGGCTCGGCCACATTAGCTTGCAAACAACAAACGAGGGTTTCATCGTGAATTACAATGGACTACAATAGGTTTGTTGTCTTTCATTCGTTAGTGAGCTATAGGGGCTGTATTTGGGATTTCTATATTGCTGACATTACACTACCGTAAGCAGTCATTAGGTATGGCAACTAATCTAAAACACAAATATCGCCCACAACGCGATCTAGACGATCTGATTTTGAAGGCCACATGTCTTGACACGCTATCCTCTAAATGTAGGTCTTCCATTCTATATTGAAGTAGTGCTGGTGACTTTTAATGTCGCAATAAATGATCATGAGATCACTTCGTAGATACTAGTGAGAACAAACTTCAACCACTCCCCACCTATCTCCCTAGCTATTCGTTTTCTCTTTTCTTGAAACTCAGATGCGCTCACTTCAGCCAAGAAGGTTCCTATCAACTTACATGCCAACATTCTGCTTACCCCCTCGGGCAAGGATGGGTGTCTCTTTACCAGGCTCTCTGTCAATTTGATATTTTCACACCCTTGTCGCTCGTCATAGGCGCACAGAGAGAGTAACACTACTTTGTTCACGTTCACGTCCGTACAATGATGGTGAATCCACCCCAAGAATTGAACGCATAGTCCAAGGCGGATGGGTGCTGTCGTAACCCCGGTGGGAACTCTAGCTTTAGCCACGTCATCCCATCTCCAAGCACACGATGATGAGTAGCCGCGTGGCTTGAAACTGATCGGAAAGATCGAGAAAAGTGTTGTAGTAGAAATGAACTGGCGTTCGTTAGTCACTATTTCCCCGTCTGAGCTTGGTTTCCCTTTGATTCTCGCATGATAGTCCATGGTTTGTATAGCAATCTTTTAATATCGCGCGGTTTGGGGAAGCCACAATTATGTATCAATGTGCGTTGCTGCCGGCATATTATTCTCCAATGAGAGTTGGAAAATCCTCAATGCGGGTATGCGTCGAGCACCCTGTTATCCCAACCTGCTCATGATTCACTGTCCTCAGCTCTTTCCCAAAAAACAAAGCGCTCATTGGATGGCAAGTAGCAGGGGACTGACCGGTAAATCGATGAGTTATGCATGTAGCCTACTCGGAGATTTGGTGGAACTGGCTCGGTCTACAGCATGTTGCCGCATGATGCTAGTAACTGCCTGACCGTTGGACCTTGGGCTATGATGGTATACTATTCATATCTATTGGGTACTTGTGCATCAAGAGTGGGTTTGTGGGTATGGGCTTCTAGGTGTTGGTATGGCCATTGGATCGACGCGAAAGGTCACAGCATGCCAAGCAGAATGGTCGTTACTCAGCAAGAAGTTACTTGAGCAAACATTAAATAATTCGGTCACGGGAAATAACCGGTCCGCCGAAAAGATGTCGTGCTTGCAGAAGAGGGATGGCGCTTTGATAGTAGTTGCTCGCAGGGCCACTCATGTGCCTCGTATTTGGACTGCCTATCCCTCTTGTTGAATCCGATGGGAGTACAGTTAATTTCAAAATCAGTGTACTCTCTACGAGGCCTAAGCAGTAATGTTTCGAGAATGAAGCAAGTAAGGAAATGTGTGAATGGGATTTCAAAATGTATCACAAGCCAGCTCGAAGTGGGTACGTGCATCGTGGTCAGGCGAGTAGTAGGTGCTTGCTTGTACTCTGCAAACGCGCATGGTATGTGATTGGCACCACAAGCCGTCATTTTGACAGGCGCAGGTGGTGACGTAGGACATTCAAGAAATGTGCATATTGAGTCAGTCAGCAAGACCGCCTAGACAAAGATTTTAGTCCATCCTTGACCTGGGAGCTATTCATCGATTACCACTATCAGTAGATTTAACAGGCTTGGTGTACAAGATGATTGAAAAAAACCACTGTTGGCGCCGGAGTCTGGAATTGGAAACTCCCGAGAGTCGAAGATACTCTTGCTTTTTCTAGACGCTGCCTAACTACATTGCCCCTAGATCTGTTGCATATTCTTGCCTTAGCTATTGGGATGGGTATAGTCGTGAAAATATCACGAGAAGAGAGAGGATGGTTCGTAGTTGACTGCCTTGGATAGGGGTAGGGTTAAATCAAAGAGTGGTCTGTGCGAATAGAGATTTCGACCGAGTCCTCGGACGACGCTCGCTAGTTGCTAGTGCTGACAAATTTCGTCCGGGCTCGGCCGAAGGCCTTGGCATCATGTTTGGGGTATCGAGTATCCCCTAATCACCAACATGTGCCTTCGCTTCAATTGTCTGTTAGACTTCCTTATTGCCTTCCGCGTGATTAGAAACGAGTTCTCGTGAATCGTGCCCTACTGCCCGTTTTCAGTACGCTAGTTGTGGCTTTAACACGGAGCTGCACAGATAGTGAGGCACGCTATTGGATTCACAGCTAAGCGGGTATAGTTTGCTCTAAATCTTGATTTAAATCACATAATTTTACCTCAAAATGTCACAAGAACGGCGCCTCCCGGTCCGCGGTACGGATGGCGTTGCCCGTGATCCAAAGCGAAGGAAAGTTCGGAAAGGGACACGCAGTTGTTGGGAATGTAAGTGTGAACCCCTTGTGGAGTCTGAGCGAGAGCATTTTTGATACGAGCCGGAATAAATAGGCAGAAGACGGAAGATCCGATGTTTATATCCTTCGGAAGATGCTTCAGTTTGTGTCAATTGCGAGTCTCGTGGCTCAAGTTGCGTAAGCCAGGAGTTCGCAGACGAGCAAGCTTCAACGCCTGACCGTCGAGTGACACAACGTTTGGGACGTGTTGAAGAGATGCTCGAGAAGTTGGTCGAAAAGATAATGCCGGATACTTATAACGCCAGCCGAAGGCGCCCCACGAGCGCTTCGGCCGAAGCGGCCGACGTTGTTGAACCGGAGTCGGACGACGGTGGTATATGCGCCTTCTCAGTTGGTAAACCTCCCATGTTCGACGTGCTTGGACCTCTAGTGGACTGTGACAAGGCGCCCAATGGAGTTTGTTCCTCCTTAGGCGACCTCCCAACACCAGCACCCAGTCAGCCCGATATGCCTTGTCTGAGCTCCAAGTACACGCAGGTTTCAAAAACATTACATAATCTATTGCCCTGCCAGCAGGATATTGACGCCATCCTTGCGGCAAGCCCGGGAGCCGGCTCCATAATCAGTTTCTTCTCACGATACCAGGACGTAGCCGCTGGACGGACCGCGGACCTATCATTTATCCGTGTTATTCCAGAGCCGTCCTCACACCCAGCTATCCTTGCGAAGCGATTGATGCAGCTCACGAACTGCCTCCAACAGATTCAGCCTGAAACACCACCTAAGCTCATTTCGAGAGAGTCTACTCGCTGCTTAATGGTTAAGTATGTCTCAGTCGTTTCAGACCTGGTGGCTTACAACGACGACCTGGTAGGTTATGCGGAAGGGTTGGAGACTCTAGCTTTGGTCTCGCTGTATCATGCTAACGCCGGCAACTTACGCAAATCGTGGCTTATGCTCCGGCGTGCAATATCAGTGGCTCAGCTCATGGGTGTCGATAGATTAGGTGATAAGCCGATAAAGTCTGCTGAACCAGTGTCAAACCCTTCAACTCAGGTTAAAGCAAAGGCAATCTGGTTCCGCCTTAACTTTACGGATCGGTACTTGTCTCTTCTCCTAGGCCTTCCGGCTGGCACAGATGACAACTCTTTCCTAAGCAATGACCCTAACGATGATCCGATGGACAGAATAGAAAAACAGCACACGATCGTCATGGGTGCTATAATCAAGCGCAACTATAGCAAAGGTGATGCGTCTTTTGGTATGACACAGGCCATTGATTGTGATCTCGAAACGGCGGCACGAAGTGTTACTCCTGACTTCTGGCAGCTCCCGCCGACAAAGGCTCTGGTAGATGCAGAGCCCACAGAACGCATGTACGCCAGTAAGTTGTCGATATTATTATGTTATTCATATTGCTTTAGTCGTGTTCAAACGCACAAATCAGACAATTGGGCCGGAAACCACATCTTGGAAACGACGCGAGCTTTTGAATCAATTGTACATCACCCTTAAGCGCTCAATAACTGACTCAGAGTGTTGTAGTAACACGGGTGATGCTACAAATGAATCATCACAATCTCCTCATTCTACTCCATCTCCCTTACATGCTCCGTGACCCAAACGAACGGCGCTGGGACTATAGTAAGGCTACCTGCATAAGCTCATCACGACATCTCTTACGCACGTTCTTGCTGTTCCGCATGGTAAATAATGCGTCAAATGCGTGCCGTCACACGGATTATAGCGCGCTTACGGCGTCTATGACTTTGCTACTTGGATACTTAGATCCAAAGCTGCAGGCGCGTGATCAGGCCACGACTTCAAGGAGAGAGGCGGACCGCGCGTTAATCCAAGAAGCGCGTGCTAAACTCCAGCAGATGGCTGACCAGAATGGCGATAAACTCGCCCGGGAAGCCTCCATCATTATAGGTCGTCTCCTACCTTTGTTAAACCCAGACCTCCTGACAAGTGGCGGCGGTGGCGAAGGTAGAAACAACGAAGGTGGTGGCGAATTGCGAGCGATTCAACTTGAAATCCCATACATGGGGACGATCAACATAAACCCGCCTGCCAATACTCAGACTCCTCAGCATGATGTGCAACCGCATGCCCATGCGGCACCAACGTCAACATCCAATACTGTTGCCAACACGAGCATCATGCCAGCTACCTCTACCACCGCATCTCCTCTCAACACAAACCTGAATCAACACGAATACTTTGCATTTTCGGCGCCTCATACACCATCTCTTGGCACCCAACCGGCCGCGACAAGCTGGAACACGCCATCAAACCAGCGACACTCCACGCTTGCTGAAGGAGATCAAGCCGAAGCATCTCACTTGTTATCAATGCCAATGGAGTACAGTAATGATTCGATTTCATACAATAACTTCAGCGGCCTTCCGCCTATGCAATTTGAGTGGTCGCAGGCGCACCTCGCCCACCCAGAGCTAGCCGCTGAGGCCGATGAGTGGACATTTCAGGGCTTTGATACAACGTACTTTGAAAGTCTATTTTCATCTGGCGCACAGGGGCTCTGAGATGTAGCTGAGGGCTAAGTAGGCATTGCTAACATCTACAACTTGATATATATAGGTATAAGAATGAAGAGCTCAGCTTTATTCTCGAGCAAATAATGATTCTCGTCGTTTCTCAGTACGGCCACACTTTGTACAATAACTAACAGACCATGTTATCTACATAAGCATAATAGGATTCTTCCTTCCCATATTATCATATTTCATTTACAAGAAAACCGGCTTTAACCGATGGTAGACCATCACAGGGTGATGATGACGGCACCCTTCCTGCGAGAAACGGGCCGAGCTTTGGGACCATTTTTCAGTGCCAATATTCTCGTAGCGGCATTCTCTGCTGCTGTGACAATCATTGCGGAGGGATTCGCTGTAACCATGCCTGGGAATATAGACCCATCGACCACAAAGAGATTATCCGTGCCATATACTTTGGTGTTGAGGTCCACGACCGCTGTGCCATCTGCGTTTCGGCCATCGTCCAATCCCATCTTGTTGGTACCTGTGAGAGTCATATGTTAGTTCAAGTCGGAGCTACATCACCGGTTCGGTATACTAGGGCAGACTTACCTAGCCAGTGGTTCGCACGACGCTTAGCAGCGCTCACTACGATACCATCTACGTATTCCTTGGTCGTCTGGTTCGATGGTGGAAAAGAGAATTTAAGGTTTGGATATCCCGATAGAGCCTTGCGGAGACCATCGATGCTAGCGATGACCGCGAGCTTGTCGTTCTCGTCCTTAAGATACGGCGGGTCTGATACAAAAGTATCCAATCCTTGTCGGATGGTCATGCGGCCACGAGAGGTAGAACCTCGGCCAAGATACTGACTCATGATCATTGTGCCTGGCATAGATAAGCTTTCACTTTAACCACCATTATCGAACGGTTACACTCACTGTTGCTGCCGGTTTGATCGGCTCCTTCAATACGTGCCGTCCATTGGAACTGACGCACTTTACCGTCGGCCCCTAAGACTTCTTCCCAGAACTGCATAAAAATGTTAGGTTATCTTGTCCAAGGTAGTCTGATGCGAGATCACATACTACAGGCCCAATATTGGGAGCGGATTGCGCAAGAATGCCGCTACGATTCGCTAAAATTTGTTAGGGATCTCTATCAAATAGAGTATCTGCGACTACTCACAAAGATAAGCTGATCGATCTGAAGGAATAGGCGAGGTCCAAGCCTCGTAGAAGTCGTAGAAGATGACGTCTGGGTGGGTGATAAAAGTATCGGTCTGAGGAGGAGCGATTAGTCATCGAAGCACAGACTTTTCTAGTTATACTCACGTTCACATGATCAACTAAGTTGTAACCGACGGGTAGGCTAATCCACGCATCGCTGCCGATCATAGACGGGCCGTCTTTCGACGACTTGACCACTTCTAACTGGTCTTTGGGACCAATTCCACCTAATATCGATTAGTGACCTATTCTATAAAGAAAGAAAGGGGTCTTACTTCGCATCAAGAACTTTGCTGAACCAAAAGTTCCAGCAGACACGATTACACGTCCGGTGTTAGGGGTAACAGAGACTGTGCCATATTTATCCGGCCCAACCGTGCAGTCCAGCTCAACACCAGTTATTTTTCCACCGGTTCGAAGAGCGCGGCGAGCTGGTGTCTTCATCCACAGCTGAAAGTTGTCTCTCTCGGCTGCCGTCTTCAGGTACGTGGCCATTGGTCCATTCCGCTCGCCTCCGGAGAACATGTACGTCGTAGGACCATAGGTACGGTTTTTCGCGCCAGGGGAGTTATTGGGGACATCAACTCCTGTCCAACCACCCTTTTTCAAAGCCGAGCTCAGAAGGTTAACTCCTTGTGACAAATACACTTTGCCATCGACAGATGGCTTCGTAGTCCCAGGGATGCGCTGGAATACCTTTTGAGTCGCAGCCTTCAAATCGGCGTCGTGCCATCCGGCGGGGAAGTTCTCATCCCAGTCTTTAGGGTTTGCCTGCTTCTCATTAACACTTCACTCAAATCGTTGATTAGGTTTAGAGATTACCTTCCACCAAAGCCCAGCATTCACGGCAGTGCCACCACCGAGAACACAACCAGCCATCTGATCCGTATCCTTGCAAGCAACGCCAGCAGAATCAACCCAGATCTGGTTGCACAGACCAGGTACATCGAATCGAGTAAGATCGGTCTTCTCGAGCCAAAGTGGTTTCATATTCCCACCCCACATGCCTAATGATGGGGGACCTTTCTCAAGGAGGAGAACACTATGGCCCTTTTCACTAAGACGATCGGCCATCGGGATACCACCTGCACCTCCACCAATGATGATGTAATCAAAAGTCTGATTGGCCATCTCTGGATGACAAGTAGCGATTGGGTCAGGAGTTGAACCACCGTCACCAGGGTCGGGTGTACCACAGTCCCCGGGGACGACTCTCGTCGCCTTCTCAGCCCAGGTGTCATACGAGTCCTTCACGACTGTAGTCAGGGGCGCGCCAAACTGACCGAAAGCATCGTGTTGTTTGAGACTCATTTGCGAGGGACAAGCGGGGTTAGTCGGTGCGGTTTTCGAAGAAGCACGTCCGAGAACGAAAAATCCGGCAGTTGTTTTGACGCTTCCAGTTGCGCCGTCATGGTCCCATGAGAAACAGCCCTGACACCTGTATATGAGCTCAAAGCCGGTGTCCGTTACCTTGGATGATATTTGCGTCAGGTTAGCTTGACCCTTGTACTCTTCAGGAAAGCTGTATCCAGTCGCGTAGCGGAACGATGTCAAGACTTCATCTCCATTGGCCCAGGCAACTAATAACAGAGCTTGGGTCATCTGTCCGGACTCTCCCAGAGACAGACCACACCAACCCGTCGAGCATTTCTATGATACGTTCAGCCCATTTTCATTTGAATCTTTCCCACAACCCAAATAACGTACCAGAAGTCCGACGTACTCTGTGGCGTCGGTCGTTAAAGCATCGCCAGGCAGCGTCATGCCGATGGTCATATCACCCTGGACCCATGTTCCAAATTCTATCCCCGTGTCGGGATCGGTATACGATACGGGATCCTGAGCGAGGCATGTTCGAATTGCTGGTGATAGTCAGGATTGCTCCAACTCGATTATATCTTTTCACTTACAAGCAGCGACGGCTAGGACAGCAGTCGTGATGCGTGAAACGCTCGGCATCTTGACGCCAATTAGAAAACGTCCAGTACCATAAGAAAGACGAACCAGTTTCCCCTTCGAAAACCGAGTGATTCGTCACGCATTTAATACTATTGCGACAACCTATCAAGGCAGTCCAGGCTCGTTCCGTGGTTCCGGTATGGCCACAGGGTCAGCCACATTCTGAGAGACCTCGTTGGTAGAATACGAGGGCTATGAGACATGGGCTCGATTCGGGAGCCCGAGCCGGCCCACTGAATGGTTCATTCTGTGGCCCGCATGAGATATAGCAATTCACTATCCGGAAAGGAAGAACAGAGATAAAGTTACGCAGGTCGTTTATTGGCGGAGGAAGCTGAAAAGACATCCGACTGGCCAGAATAGGCGATAGCCGCTTGAGGCTGTCAGCCGGGAAGTTATAGCGATCAAGGCAATAGTAAGAGTCAAATGAAATGCGGAAGCACAAGCTTGACGGGCCTAGAAGCCAAGCGGCTCAAGTCCGTTGTCATGAACTATCTAGATTGCTTGTATCAGTAGGTATCTATTAGCCTGGGGCACATACCAGCCCCTAAATGAATGTCAATTGAGCTCTTCTCGTTAAGTGTACCGACTATGCTCGTCGTCGTTCTTGGTGCAGCAATCCGAGAGTGCGGAATTGAGGAATACCACTCTTTCCATACGACATTGACAGTCAGTACCCGGGAAGAGGGATTGGGGGAGCTCCCCAAAGCCTCAACATTCGGGGATTCTACACATTGTACAGCCAACTTCGGCTGAATATTGCTACCGAAAAGCTACTCTACATGCAATCAACACAACGGTTTTGCGGCGGGACCCGCATACAAGATACAAATTCTCCGCTGTTCAGGGGTTCCCCGCAGACATTGAGAACTCATCTAAGTAAACCGAGATCATCCCCGCAACGTTACCGATATCGCCTTAAGCCTAAGATCAAGCGGCCTGGCAGGAGTAGCTGCCTTGATCAGTAGCCTTGAATTCATGCTGACTTATGCAAGATGTAGCGGTCCTCCCCACGCGAGCGACAGCGACTCTCCATCTTGGCAGGCCAGATCCGTAATTGATTGACGCGTGATCTGGATAAATGTGCGCAAAACGCTCCTCTGAGGCTCTTAATTAAACGTGTCAGCGACATGCCAATTAATGACGCTCAGCCTATATTCGGAGACGTGCTTCCTTGACTTCTCATTCGGCAAGCCCCGTAGCAGATCAGCATTCCATCGCATGGAAAGCAACTGTCTCAACAGCTTTTCATACCTCGCCTTGAACACCTAAGCGTCACGTAATTATCTCAAAGCATTTCGTCGGCTTCGAGGGCCGAAACAATGTTCTGCTCACCTGCGCCCCATATTGTGGAAGTATCCTATTACGATATGTACAGATCTTCCGCCCTTCTCGAACTGATGATCATTGACAGCCCCGATTTACAGCTTGTGGTAATTCTAAAGCTCACACCTCTGAGCAACAGCGCGCCCAGAACGTATCATAACATTGGCATTGTCAGCATTTACAGAATGCCACTTCCACCGTAGCACATTGACTCAGTCACAAAATCAAACATATTGAAAGTGCTTTGTCACTCGGAGACGTCGCTGACATACATGTTGAGGGCCCGTCGCATTTTAGATACGAGGAAGATACGTATCTTTAGATACGCTACGGCGCCTTCAACGAGAACTATACTTTCCGTCTTGTAATGTCGGGAGGCGAAAGACAAGGAGGTATATACTCGTTAATAACTTACCGGCGGTTAAGCTTTCTTTAAGTAGTTGGTGTTTCCCGGTAAAGCAAAATAGATATCTATGCCAGAAGACTATCACATTTGATCTCATGTAGTAGGTAAGCCAAACAGACGCACAGCCACTTTAATATTCTGCATTTGGAAGTAGCTAGATAATTCAAAACAATATCGGTATACGAGTATGATCGGAAGTACCACACTTAGACCTACATCAAGCGGCCTAGATCATCCCGAGGCCTGCTTGTGTCGGCTTCTTCACAGGCACATGGATGTCTGTCGGAAGAACACAGCAAGGCGAAATATTGGCGAAAGCATGTTAATGCTTATTATGTCCTTGTCCCAATTGATAAGTTTTCTTCCAAACGTCACGAGCCGAGTTCATAGATAGAGCTATTATGTGCGTATGTATTCATTGGTTACGAAGAGCTAGGGTAATGCATGACCCTCCAATCAATACCTAACCGCCTCGCCAACGTACCATGGTTCTTCAGAGAGCTATAAAGTTTAATTCAAACATTATTACTTTTATGTCATTGCCGATTGGACTGTAGAGGCTCGACCGAACCCCAGATTCTTGGCCCATTTAGTAGCCGTCTTGATGCCGATGGGTCCGATCATTGTCATCAAGCAAAGTCTAGAAGGCTTAGCAATATCAAGGGTGGAATATCAACTGCCGAGAGCCACGGAAGTTCACATCCCTTCATAGGAGGCTGGGAGAGCGTGACGTCAAAGGAAGATCCGGCGAGAAAAGATATATACCATCAGTGTCTGCTTCGTTTAGTTCTCATTGCCTTGCCGTTGGGCGAACACATATTTTGACATCTACAACGCTCTGCACAAGATGAAGGGCTTCATCAAGGCTGCTATCGCAGCAGCTCTGACTGCACAGAGCGTTTCGGGGCACTATATTTTCCAAGCTCTGGGTAAAGGCACTGCTAAGGGTACACCATATGAGTTTGTGCGCCGCAATACCAACTACAACTCTCCCGTAACTGGTGAGTTTGAACACACATCTTGATACTGGTGCAGAGCTCTGATACAAATTTATAGATCTTTCTTCGAATGACCTTCGATGCAATGTTGGCGGTGCTACCGGTGGGAGCACTAGCACCCTAGCATTGAATGCCGGAGACCAGTTCACATTCAGTCTGGATCAAGCGGTGTACCATCAGGGTCCTGTTTCATTGTTAGTCGACCTTGTTTAAGTAACAGTACTAAAGGCACAAACAGCTAACACCGATGACATTATAGATACATGTCTAAAGCCCCTAGCACGGCGGCGAGCTATGATGGGAGTGGCGACTGGTTCAAGATCTATGACTGGGGTATGTCATTGGAAATGAGATGAATTTACTGCTAGTTACCTAACCAAAATCTTAACCAGGCCCGAAGTTCGGGGGCGGACAGGCACAATGGACCATGACAGGTACGAAAATACTCAATAGTGATGTTGATTCTGTGCAGATTATTGACCGAGATACCAGGCACCTACTCCGGAAACATCCCTAAATGTATCCCAGATGGCGAGTATCTTCTGAGGATCCAATCTCTTGCGATTCACAATCCAGGGGCTACCCCTCAGTGGTATATCGCCTGCGGGCAAATAAAAGTCTCCGGAGGTGGCAACACGACACCTTCACCAACAGCGAAGATTCCTGGTGCTTTCAAGGCGACTGATCCTGGTTATACTGCAAATATCTATAGCAACTTCAATAGCTACACAGTGCCAGGCCCATCCGTTTTCACCTGCTGAGCCGATATATAAGGTTGATGAGCCGTCATGACAGCGCACGTGGTGCATTAGACGACGAGCTGGGGCACGGATCTAGACGGGATGTAAATAGGGTCATATAATCATTCTTTACTATCGCACTGATTAGTTGGCGAGCGGCGCTATGCCCAAAATATGTCATGAAATCGAATCTCACTTTTAGAGTCGCATTCCCTGCGCATTCATCTACATGTGTATCATAGATCTTTTGCTGGAAACCAATCGCACGCCGTTAGATAGACAGCCGTATACTATGTAGGAAAGCTTATCCGATAACCCCTAACTAGTATGGCCACCACGGCTCGATTTGGGAGACTGATCGTAGAGTATAACCTTCTCATAAATGACTTTTCATAAATGAGATGATCGTTCCCGCATAGGTCTTAGCGAATGGTACTAAGAAGGGTCCGCTAAGTTTCATGGATTTCGGCCCGCCGATTGAATTTCCCTTTACGGCAGTTCGTCCCAATCAAGCTTTCTACTTCGTACTTATATTAGACATGCTAATGGGAGACCCGACATCATGGGCAGGGCCATAGCCAAGGTTTACTACATCTGTGCCAAAGAACACAACTTAAAAAAAGTGGAAAAGATCATCTGAAAACCATAAAATAGATGATATGTCACGCCAGTTCTTATTAGATATATCATAATTGAAGAATTTAGACGTTACAATTGACTGCCAGCTGATAGGATTTAGTAGTCTCTAGCTATTCAGACTAACAACATCACCCTCCGAGGTTTAATGCTTAAATGGCTTTGATCGTCGTTTTAGTGTTAAGATCATCACTGATGACTATGATGTGCCATGTGTTTATGTAGTAGGCCGCAGCTTGGACGAGACGACGCGCACGTTTCATGCAGCTTCACATAGACTGTACTGTTCTGCTTAGCTATCCGATCTCAAATTAACAACGTGATTGGTGATGCTACATGAATTCCACATCACCTTCCTTCGGGCTCGTTGTCGCCGCCTCCAGATATACTATAGTGTCCCGAATTATCAAGATGTGACATCACATAAAGACTCCTACCGTCAACAAGCTTGATGGTCGCCTTCCACTAATACCCTGAGGGAAGGTAGATAGCTTGGGGGAAAGGTATATAAACGTAGCTTCATCAACACTCTTTGAATTGACCTACAACATCTAGCTTTATAGCTTAAAGAGCACTAATACTTCGTATCGAGTTCAGCGTCTCTCTATCACTATGAAGTTCACGACTACTTCTATTGCCACGCTAGCTGCGGGTGCATCTGCACTGCCACAGGCGAACAGTCCGTCATCCTGTCCCTCTGGCATCACTTGATATTAAGACATAGCAGGTTCACCTTCAAAGAGAGCCACTGGCGTCCAATATTTCGGTGTCAATATCGCTGGGTTCGACTTCGGCTGTGGGACAGATGTAAGCAGCGACTCAAAAAAAAAAAAAAAAATTGATAATCAAACTAGACTAATGCGATGTAGGGAACTTGTCTCACAGATAAGGTGGTCCCTCCTCTATCAACACTTGGTGGCCCTGACGGGTAAGTCACGATACACCCAGCTCTGATTTAGCTACATTATACATGTGCTAACTATTCCTAGAGCCGGACAGATGTCGCATTTCGCGCAAGATCTGTCTATGAACATTTTCCGGCTTCCAGTGGGATGGCAGTACGTATTCCTAGGTCATAGGGTTTCCTACGTTTCCTGTCTGGTTACGGCTCGAGCCGACCGTCAACGATACCCAAGCGCTACAATCTAACTCTGGAATTTCTTGTAGATTTCTCGTGAATAATCAATTAGGCGGTACGCTGGATTCCAACAACATTGGCCAATACGACCAGCTAGTCCAGGCATGCTTAGCTACCGGCGCGACGTGCATCATTGATGTAAGTGACAAGCTCCAAATTCTTAGTCAGGTCAATGTGATTGCTCACAGAGGATGGCTTGTAGATTCATAATTACGCGCGTTGGAACGGACAGATCATCGGTCAAGGCGGCCCAACCGATGACCAGTTCGCCAATGTCTGGAGCCAGCTTGCGACAAAATACGCATCCTCAGGGAATGTTATCTTCGGCCTCATGAACGAGCCTCATGAGGTGGACATTAACACATGGGCAAAGAGCGTACAAGCAGCCGTAACTGCAATCCGTCAAGCCGAGACATCGGCCGGCGGCTCTGCACACACAATCTTGATCCCAGGGAACGATTATACATCAGCGGGGGCATTTCCCACGAACAGCGGCCCCGCGTTGCTGGGCGTGGTGAATCCGGATGGCAGCACAACGGGGCTCGTGTTTGATGTACACAAGTACTCAGACAGCGATGGCTCTGGAACCCACACGGATTGCGTGACGGACAATATCTCGACAGCATTCGCACCGCTCGCTGACTGGCTGCGCTCCAACAAGAGACAGGCATTGAATACGGAGATGGGTGGCGGTAACACAGCGTCCTGCGAACAGGATATCTGCGCCCAGATTGCGTACGTCAATGCGAATGCCGACGTCTACCTCGGTTACGTAGGCTGGGCGGCAGGATCGTTTGATCCTCAGACGTATGAGCTCAGCGAGGTCCCGACGAAGAATGGTAATACCTGGACCGATACTGCTCTTATCCAGGCGTGTTTCAAGAAGGCCGCATAAGTTGGACTTGACTATAAGATGCTGCATCGCTAATGATTATATTCATTGGTGGTTTGGTGGGGTCAGTTTTCTGTAGCAGTCATGTAACATTCGCTATTGTAAATAACTAGTCGGTCACCTAGAGAATAGAAAAGAACTTATCTCTCGAACAAGACAATGCAAGAGGAGCTACCCGCATTGCTCGTACCTCGTCGCCACTCAAGGATCCGCGATACATGTTGGTCATTCTGGCGGGATTGATATCAATATCGTGAGCTCTAAACGAAAGGTATAATTGTGCTGGCCTGCCGCGCCTTGGATGACATCGAAGATCTACAACCATTCCAGTAAAGATATTACATTCGACCTACATGTTACATCGCTACGCCTGGTCCAGTGAAATTAATCGTCGCCAGTGTGTTTGATGTAGTTGAAATCAGTATAACAGGACGAAATGATTTTGAATGTCTGCATAGATAAACAATAGGATAAACCTAGTAATAGTATTAACCAAGCATTGTTTATTGGTTTATTAGGTGTATCTAGTTGTTCACATATGCAACCCCGTTATTCTCTTTTTAAGAGTGCAGCATGTCTTTTTGACAGGTGCTGCCAGGTGGCAGCGTCTAAGCGACCCCCTTTCAGAGGTCTATCAAAATGCCGGTCGCAAAATAACAACCCTGTCAAAAACCTTTACCCTTTTCTAGGGCAATAACAGTAAACCTTATACCCTAATAAATATACCGTTAGTACCTTCTATGATGTGCAATTCGAAGGGGAAGGTGCAACCCTCCTCTAGTAGTTGTAAACATGGGATTTACATACTATCGTGAACTCTCATCTATATAAACAAGTAATCACGAAATCTCTACAACGGCAACGTGGCTGAGTGGTTAAAGCGTACGACTAGAAATATATCTTGCCATCGTATCCCTTCGGGGTCACAGGTTCGAGTCCTGTCGTTGTCGGGAGATGTTCGTTTTGCATGGATACTCAATTTTTTGCTGGGATTTAACGAATCACAGCGACCGCTAGCGTTTAGATACCGGATACCCCTCTTTAGGCAAGGTTTGGGACGGCTGTGAGACGGTGTGAACATGGCTGTGTTGAAAAAGGATAAGTAGGGGGTGTACTTCAAATTTACTTGACTTTCGAAATTTTCGGTAGTACTACTGAACCCAGAGCTTAATCATACATAGCATATATGCTAGAGATTGTTCAGAAACTTGCGCAATACCGTATGGCTGTCTTCATCAAGTCTGGGTCTGAGGAGACAACCATAGCCGAAACGATATCGCTATTATCACAGCTCCGAACTTGGGCATATAAAACCACGTACAACTAAGCCGCCCGATCTAACAACTTGCTACATCTACTGGTACCTTATTAGTATAAAATTAAGGCCATATTACGTTGAAAACGTCGTTGTCTTGTAACAGGGTCTCCAAAACACGTAGCAACATAAGTAGTAAAGAATAGATTTGTCACGACCTTTGGATACTGATAGCAACGTAGGGGTAAGTCTTGAATACTTGTTGTCCCACAAGGAGCTCCAACTATTACATCTATAGGCTAGAGATCTTCATACAAAATGCCTTCTTTGTTCTGTTACTCTAGGGAAGCGGTATGCAGCTGTATGTATCGCGAGGCTTTACGAGAGTCTGACACCGGGGAAATAATCCTGGGGGGAGAGGGGATCCTTGGAAGAGGAGGAGGAGGAGGAGAAGCTTGCCGTCGAAGAAGTTTCTTGAGCCGCCGGTGTTACACGGAATAGCCCCAGGTAGGGGGATGCAACTAACCACCTACCAGGGCTTGGTCGGCAATATCGTGACACCAATCTGCAAGTCGGTATTAGAGCTGCGGTTCGGGGTTTGAAATAATTCAGCGACCCGTGTCTGCTAAATGATGCGCAACGGGCCTGAATTATCTAGGCAAGCGAATACGAAGCTATTCGTGTATATATATAGACCTAAGTTCGCCGCGAAGGGCAGAAGGAGAAAGCAGGCTTGTATGCCTCCTTGATGCCCAAGAAGATTATCGCAATATTTAAATACTATTCCCAAGCCCTAGATACCGGCCCTTGTGACAGCCGGAGTGTACGAGGCCGATGATGCTCCTCCTTCAACCCCTCGGAGGGGCGGAAAGACGAATCATTCAAATCCTTTAGCTTCTCGCCGTCTAAATACGCCGACATATCACCGTCTGTCAAGGACTCTGTACTTGGGGTAGGCAATAGACATTTGTTGTTGCGCGAAGGACTCTAAACTCCTTCGTAGACGCTACCTAGCTATATACAGCTATCTCTTTGTTCCGTGCCTATGCCTTGTGACACCATCCTACAATCACAATTCGAACAATAGATTGCTGTGAAACTCGCAATAAGACGCTGATAGATCGGAGCGGGGATTTTAAGGAGAGGAGAGGGAAATCAATAGAGCAAACACACACTCGATTTTCTTTTACTATCTACGATGTGCAATTAAGCATGAAAAAGTAACCTACGTTACTACCGAGATACTCTCATGGGAAAGCACAACTATAAAGACCCCCCGCTAAAACGAGTGCAATAGAAGAGGAAAGAGCGGGAGGAAGGCAGCATAGAGGTATGTAGCACACGCCTAATTGAACTGTGAGCTTTTGAGACAGATGTACATGTAAGGGCATGTAATTTTGGGTTCATGGTTACAACAGACCTCCAAGAGATATATTATGAATTGATTTAACAATTCCTTATAACAGCACTAGCAGTCACGATGCTTAGGATCAGTACTGGGCAGTGTTGGGAACTTAGCAGGGACGAACTCGGGTGGATCCAGAAGTCATCGTTCCTTCCCGAGCTGCGTCTATGAATTAGGAGCTCGTGGACAGGTAGGTACATATAGATATGTATATAAAAATTGACCCTCTCCCTCTCAGCTTGGTGTAGCTTCACGAACTTGCAACACCTGCAACAATTGTCCAACCCATCGTCAGTCATCGTAGGTACCATCCTCAACCAGTTGTCGCCGTTGAGTATCCAATACACAATGGCCCTTAGCGAAGTGGCACCTTGCAAATTTTCATCTTCAATCATTGATTTCGGCTCGAACCGAAAATTGCTAGGCTTACCTGCCCCGTCATGTTCGCCTCCGTCACCACTCCGTGGCCCCGTCCTCAAGATATCATGAGCTCTCCTGCACCGTAGCCACAGTCACGCTAATATATTTTACCACCGATATCAGAGCATACACCGCTTCCCTGAACCCATATTTCTATTCGCACGACAACCTGTGTCAAGGTAATTTTACATGAGCGAATTATGCAGAACATGCAATTAAAAGGTATATGCGCTAATACAGCATTATAGATGCCTACGATTACCAACAGAACCATTCAAAAATTGGTGATTGTGAACTCTGAGGTGGTTTACCAGCGCCCCAGTGAGTGGATCAGTGAATTGACCTTTAAGTTTACGAGTAAATCGTGTAACTAACTGTGTATAGAGCCCAAGAAGGAGAAGAAGGAGAAGAAGCCCGAGGACCCCAAGGGCGACAACAAGGACAAGGACAAGAACGTCCCTCTGGTAAGCATACACTTACGAATCGAATCTGATAAGATTAGTATTGATTATGTAATCTTCTATTTATACTAATTTTGTTAGTCAAATCGTAAAAAGAAGAAAATGCTGCGCCAACGAGCCTGGCTTGACCGAAAGTTAGCGGCTTGTATGTGGCCTTATGTTTCTTTAGATCATGTTATTTAAGCTAACAGTATACTAGCCGATGCCTCAGAGAAGGCGAAGGAGAAGGAAATGAAGAAGGAAAAGGACTAGAACGAGGAAATGGCGGCAGTGCTAGCGACTACGATTCTCAGCATTTATTAACTCTAACAGTCTGTCTATCGACGCAAATGCACTGAAACCTCTCTAATTTCCCTTTTCCTGGTGTGAACATGGGTATGTGATCAAGTCTCTATCCGTATCCTCATTTTGCCGACCCATCCATTCATATACAGTAGTCAAAAATACAGTACCAAACACCCCTTGCCAACAAATTTGTTTCGTATAGAGAAATGAGGTATCATAACAAACGCTCTACCTCGAAGAGACACAAATCCTCAAATTCCCGTGATCCATAACCCCTAAAGCCAAGACGCTAATGCAACGCAAAAGCCCAGAATCTCCTCAGAGGAGAAAATCAAGAGAAAAACAGCCCTAACACCAAATCTGCCCCTAATCCAATCCGTAATGACAATCCGCGCCTCTAACAGTGACAAGATCTGTGAAGATCACACTAAACAAGAGGCAGGTATGTATATAGCCACACGAAGATGATCAGACTCTTCGCGCAACAACAGAGCTTATAAGTACCCCATACCAGAGATCCTGACAAGATATGACCCAAGAGCACGTTCGAGAGACCATAGGTAGCTCGTCATCACCATCTCTCCGCGAGATAGCGATCCTTGACATCGTCGGCATCATAGCTGGTCATGCTCGAGCTCGAAGAGAAAGAGGAGCTGGTAGAGGCTAGGGTGCCAGTAGTCGACCATGCAGAGGAATCAGAGTAGTACTCGTCCCATTCCTGCTTCATGTGCTCGATCGGCTCCAGTGGATAATGGCTCTCGAAGTCGTCACTCTCAATCGACTCCATTATTTCCATCGGCTGCGGCTGAGGGGCGTAACATGAGATGAAGTAATGGTATGAGTAAGCATTCTCCTCATCTGGCTCGATCTTGATCTCGGGCGACTTCGGTCTCGCAATCTCCTCCGGTACCCAGGTGGATACATCACGGTCTTCCCAGATTCGCTCTTCTTTTACCATCCCGGCGTAGGATTGCGGTTGTGCGAGAGGGTGGTGGTTCTCCGCCTGCAGGTATGGTGGGAGCGCAGTGTTGGGAGGAGGGGTTTGCTGGATCCGTGATGAGGAATATGCGCCATACGCGTATTCTTGAGGGTAGAGGGTCTCCGATTTGATCGACGGCGGGAAAACAGTGGAAGCCGAATTAAGCAGCGAGTCTTGAAGGGGCGCGATCTCATGGGGAGTGATGATGCTGCCGTAGGGATGGTAATCGACGTGGCTGTGTTGAGAATGGATGGGGGCGATAGCATTGTCATATACGTTATCATCGATTGGGAGCCCATGCATGTAGTTGATAGCATCAGGTGAAAGCTCGTTCTCCTGGTCATAACGAGGGTTACCGTAGGCATAGTTAGCTGGGTAGTGCGGGACGTTCTCGTCGAGGTTGTTGTGAGCGTAATCAGGGATCCAGTCTAGGGTGCCCTCCAACGGACTCTCGGCTAATTGAATGTCAGCTGATCACGCACATTGTATTTCTTGATGACGGTAGGGAAAGATTCTCACGTTCTGCCTTTGGATGAGTGGAAGACACAGTATGGCGTGAGATCCAGTCCATCTCTGCCATCATAGCCTGGCGTCTGGCCTGTTCCGCCGAGTATTCTCTCTTGATGATGCCATATAGTTCCGTATGAGGGAACTTAGCCACAGCAGAAGTGGCGGAGTCAAAGAGGAAGGAGTTTTTATGTTTGGTTGACGACTCGCTGACGGATCGAACAGGGTCGTATGACAGGGGAGAGACGTGGGATGATGTAGATGAAGACATCTTTGATGTGCTAGATGATGGAATGCAAACAATCGATGAGAAGTTGTTGCAGGACGATGATCGTGAAGTAACAGTAAAGATAGTGGAATGTCACGATGATGGTGGGATGAGGAGATCTGGTGGTTGTGGTAATTGTAGAAGAGGAGGGCGAGAGAAGAGCTCCCTTTTATATCCGAGCAGTTAGATATCAGGTTCACGCCTCATTCACTACTGAATAGTAAGTTAGGTTTCTCCAGTATCAATTCCGAACCGTAGGAGGTGCCAATACTCTGTGACGATATTGCTGTGAATACAATATTGTGGGCCACACTA
Source organism: Xylaria sp. Z34 (assembly GCA_037356055.1). Classification (NCBI taxonomy): domain Eukaryota; kingdom Fungi; phylum Ascomycota; class Sordariomycetes; order Xylariales; family Xylariaceae; genus Xylaria; species Xylaria sp. Z34. The sequence goes on from JBAWJW010000011.1 coordinate 719,148, forward strand.
ATGGTCACAGATTCTGTATTGCAATCGTATTAACTCCTGTTCATGCGTATATGCAGGATGATGTGGTGTTATTGCCGAGACCAACGCGTTCCTGATACTGTGAGTATTGTTGATGTTTGCACTCTCTGATGCTGGGTGGGGGCATACACGTGGTTGTGTACCAGGCTCAACTTGATGTTGAAGGTTTAAGCATAGGAAACCTAATGGACATAAGGTTGAGTTACGAAAGTTGAGAATATGACAATAGAGTTTCCAGAAATGTTTAACGTCTTGTATTATTGTTGCTGTAATCACACCGAAGAAGGTTGTCACATGAAAACAACAGCCCGAAGCTTGGATCACACGTAGAACAGGGAAGAAGTGTATCATGCGGGTGGGTTTTAATTTTAGTATATTGTGTGTAACTGACAACATACAAAGTTTGCATTCACGATGATCTGATAATTTCTATGAATGGCCTCCAGTTGGCTCGTCCTAGATACCTGGCCGCGGATTCGAGACGATAGGTCGACTCTATCACTATGTAAAGCTCACGAGAATTTTTGGTTTCATCGAATTCGGCGCAGTGTGTAAGAAAATGTTTGTCTCGTGTACACAACCCTAGTGATGACCCCGACGACATGCCTTGCCTATCTGGTTGAAACTTGGCATAGGTTGGTGTAAAGCGAGGCAGAAACAAGCCACGTATGTACCTGCGTAAACTCATATCCTTTTCAAGCTATCTGGGTAGCTATAATAAATATTCAACAGCGCGTCTCAGTACTGTAAATCAACAACATTGTCATGCTCTTGTTTCGCTTACTTATGAAGTACTGACAGGGGGTAACGATTGGGGTGTACGAAGAGGCAAACTACAACCGGGACTCTCGCCAATCAAGAGATACAATCATCATTCACTTCGCGTTGGTTATCTGCGCACCTATACGACCCAGGTAATAACTTCTTTCGAGCTCGCTTGCCATCCCGCCTGTTACATCGCCCACTCATCGGAAAGCAGATAGGATCGTGTCATCGTATTGATAATTACATCAAGAGCTATTAGCAAAGAACTTCGTAATCTTCTGCGTACCAGCCGCCTTCGTCGTCTTAGTGGGACTTCTGGTGTTATTACTTGTGGCACTGATCTTCTGCCTACCGCCTCGCGATGCTTCCTTTCTCTTATTCGCGTCCTTGCCCCTATTTTGTTCCTTACTAAGTATCTTACTAGGCGGTCCCTGATTCGTGATTTCATCTTCAGCTTCCCGCTTGACGCCCGCAAAGAATTTCTCTTTTCCGTCTTCGTCCTCGAGCTTCAATTTCGGTTTCTCTTCCCGCCTCGTACCTTCGGCCACGAATCCATCACTCGGTGTGAACTTGATTTCGGGTTGTTCTTCAACTTTCACCAAGTTCTCTCTTGCGTCACTTTCGGTTTCTTCCTTCTTAATTACCTTTTCTTTCTCTTTCTTCCCAGTAGCGGCACCTCTCGCAAAGAAATTCGCAATATTCGACTTATTCTCCTTGCTATCGATAGGAATGATAAACGTAGGTGAGTTGTTTCCGACCTTCCCTACGTCCTTGCTCACTGGGTATACCTCCAGTTCCCCGTCGTATGGTGTCAGCAGCGATTGTAGCTCCTTTGACCACTCGTAGCGCCCTGGGTCGAGCCAATTACGCATCTTTTCCGAGCCGTTGTCGAGGATCACGGGCATCCGGTCATGGAGAAAGTTCAACTGTTTGTTTGAAGAAGTGGTTATGATGGTGTATGTGTACTGTTTCTCCTCGTCGTCTATTGTCCCCTCGTTAGTTCTCGGTTTCAAGATATTACACTTAAGTTTCTCGAGCACCCAGTGCGACGGGTATATCGCGATCGCGATCACTCAAGGATGGATCAGGAGCTGACTTACTCTCATACTGCACCACATCCCACAAACCCGCAAAGCACATCAGCTTGCCATCCTTGCGCCGCACATAATGTGGCAGCTTCTCACGTCCGCCGTCCTTCTTCAACCACTCATAGAACCCCTGTGCTATCACGACGCACCGTTTCCGCGCTTTCATCGAGCTCCACATGCCACCACCCTGTGCCAGCGAGTCGTCGCGGCAATTGATAGTCTTCATCATGGAGCCATAGCCGGGGTTCCGCTTGGTCCAGAAAGGAATGAGGCCCCATTTCATGGTCTGCAGCTCGTAGCGGACGTCACTCGTAGAGATGTGTTGCTCATCCGTCTCTTTGTATTGTCCCTTCATGTTCGTGTCAGGAGAATATGGAGGCGCGTCATCAGCCTCTGTCGAGCCTCCTTCATTGCGCCTAGATCGAGGCCCTGCGCCCCAGTCCGGCACATCAGCGCGGTATACTACGCCGCGGTAGCTTGGGGCAAAGTTGTAGCTCTGCCTCGGGCCGGTATATTCTCCTTCCCCTCCTTCATTGCTGGCACTCCCATCTCCCTCATCGCCCTCATTATCCTCATCATTTCCATCGTCAGGGTCGTCAGGGGCATCATACACTGGCATGTTGTCATCTCTCAGCATTCGCATTATCTGACTGGGCCTCTATGTTCTGGTAAGTTGCTATAACTTGAATGCAATGACACAAATGAAATAAATTGCGTAGCAGATAGCATTGCCGAGATAGATATCGACTCATGAGGCCGAAGCCAAAGCAATTCAATCCAATTGACTCAATACGTACCAGGGCCAGTGCATATCGTCCACACATCTTAGATTCATGTATATCAGGGCGTGGCTTTGAAAGTGTGCCTCATTCGCCTGCTTTAGGGAGCGATTGTTATTCACATTACTTATTCGTCGACATGCCACGCTATGATGACCATAAGTCAATGATATGATAGCGCTATTAAGATGTCTATGTATCGGCTCAAATTACAAGGGTATCGAAATGCTGTTCTGCTGTAAAAATGTTGTAAAGGGGATGTATTTTTTCAATTGCACGTAGCAGGTGTCCTTCTGGACTAACCTAACCCAATGGAATAGTATGGTTATGACGAAAGCAAGTCGTTAGTCTAGGCGTGGAGATAGTCCCGCGTTTTAGTCGCGAGATCAGGTGACTTGGACCATTCAAGAATCTCTAACTCAATGTCTAGGAACAATGCGAATTATTGCCGACACACAAGTCGGTTACAGGCAGAATTACACGAGCATTCATAGCATATTGCAGCAGAACAGCTCGAAATGTCGTAAGACAAAAGGCTCAGGCACCTGATGCGATATTGAACCAGCTCTTCAGGAATCACGATATCATCATATCATACATGAAATAAGAATCGTCTTCGTGTCACAGGTTTCGCATTCTGAGCTGGTGACGGTGCGCCACAACAATGGCATGATATCTCAATTCATAAGAAGCTTTTCCCTGATACCGACCCACGCCAGCAATGCCAAAACCAGCCCTGAACACAGTAGTTGCTCTCCCAGTAGCAGAATGCTCTGATGGTATATCGGAAGAGACACGATGACACATGACCAACTCCAACTAAGCTTTCGCTTAGACCTTGAAACCTCTCGACCTTCTGCGACCACGAGCCTTCTCGAACTTGCGGCCCTTGGATTGAACGTAGGGTTTCTGCGATTTGTGTTAGTCGGAAAACCTAGGCAGCAAATAGGCAAGCGTACCTTGTTCTTGTGTGGGCCCATGCCGAAGTGCTTGACGGCCTCACGAGCGTTCTTGGGGCCACGGAGCAGGAGGGTGTTGCTTCCAGTGGGAGCACGCAGAGCCAGCTGATCCAGAGTCAGGCACTCACCGCCAGCAGCGACGATGCGAGCGCGAGCGGTGGCAGTGAAGCGCAGAGCGGCGATGGTAATCTTGGGGACCTCGAGAAGACGGTTGTCGTCAGTGATGGTGCCGATGACGACGACGGTCTTGTCGGCCTGATCACCGCGAGTGATCTGAGACTTTACGCGCGAGAGCGAGACAGGGGGTCGGTTGATGCGGGACATAAAGAGGCGGCGCAGGACAACCTATGAAGAGATGGGGTGTTACCAATCGACTCTGACGGTTCAAGGCCATAGGGTATCGAGATGACCCATTCACGGTGATTCAGATTGAGACTGCTTACCTTGTTGAAGTTGGAGTCGGTTCGGCGGGCCAAGAAACGGTAGAGCTTCACGAGAAGCTTGAGGTAGACGTTGTCGGACTGCAGTACACATGCTTGTCAGCAAAAACAACTTCTTCACGAGCCGCGGCCACAATTGGGCAATGGCTCTCAGCAGAAACACAACCAAATAGACAGAGGGTGGGGTGTTCACGGACCTTGGGCGCCTTTCTGTGAGTACCACGAGTGTGGTGGGAGTTCAAGTCGATACCTTCAATGTGCAAAACCGAAGGTCAGCTTCCTTGGTTCAAATATACTCATATCGGGGTCGCGTGCGCCTCAACCGAGAGCGACTGGACTGCCCGAGGGCGCAGCATGGGGTGACCGTGGGAACTCTGCGATCCCTAGGAAACACCCATGCCACTTGTATATGACATCTTGCACAGAAATAACATACCCATCTTGGCGGTGGCTCGTCGGCGATCTCGAGAGTCGACGGGGTGCTGTGGTGGTTGGTCGTTAGTAAGAGTCGATGGAGGAGTGAAATTTCCACGGCTGCGAAAAGTTGGAATAAGTTGGAATTGGAGGTGGGATTGTGTGCGAGTGGGGGCGGTGAGAAGCGGCAGTTCTAGCTATCTGGCTTAACTAACGACTTGAAAAAGTGGGACTGAGATTCTCGATTCTCGATTCCACTTGGCGCACTGATCTGCACTTGGAGTTCTAGTCGCCCGCAATATTTTGGCACGGGCACGATATACTATATATAGTTGAACATAAAAACAAAACTTGGTCGCGCGACGCGGATATCTCTATTTGTTGCACACATGTGTTATACGCACCTATCTCTATCCAAATACATGAATTCATTTGGTTTATCTATATGCAAACCAGACGCCTCCTAGACCATTTTCCGGGGACTCTACTCAGTGTAGTGTGCGCTCAACCGACTGTGAACCGTTTAGCAAATGATACACCTTGAGGTCGCTGTGGAAAATCTGTTTCCTGAAACTATGCGCCTCTATCTTTCCCATGGGACCGCGTACTCGGCGGATTTATTCCTCTTGAATCCTTGAAGCCACAATCGTCATCTTTCCAAACGCTTCTCATGGCCGAACTATCTCTATCGTGGGCCATTCAAGGGTGGAAAAATGTGAAGTGCAAATCTAATGTCAGCAAAAAGATGAGACATCTCCCACTCATGCGTTAGCCGCATCACCTATAAGTTGATAGGTTCTTCTTTAAGCCCAATCAAGAAGTCCCGGGTGACTTCGAAGCTAAGCCAATTGGCAGCCATACTAGGCGCGACCTTCAGTAGGTTCGGAACAAGGCCCTTGTACAAGCCGCGTACGCCTTCTTGAGCCACGATGACTCGGACGGCATCTCCTATCGACTTGTACTTGTAGCCCATGCCCGACATTGTATTAATTTGAAACCTCCGTCTCAACACATCACTGATAGAATGTTAGCTCAGAATGCCCAGGCAAGTCGGAAACTGGGACTTACAATGGATATGTGCAAGTTTGCGCTACCGCACCAGAAATTGCGCCGGCAAGAAGCTTTCGTGCCGCACTGGGATTCTGGTCGCCCTCTGGCGTCAGATGGTTGCGGACAAACTCGTACGTCATGAAATTCAACCCGACCTATTGTAGAGTAAGCATCACTGGCCGCTTGGTATTTGTCGATAAGGGTGAAGCAAGACATACATAGGGAGCTACACCTGCTACCGTGGGTATGATTCCGCGATACAAGGCTGCCATACCGCCTTCAGACTTGTACATCGACACCATCACCGTCCACATGCCAGGAAGCTTGTCTTTGGGTACTTCGCCTAACGCCGCAAAGGAGGCCGTTTGTATGGAGAGTCGGGTTCGCACGATGTCGAGCGGGTAAGTACAAAAGACCGAGGTTATGCCCGCTATGCCACCACAAACTAGTCTTTCTAGAGGGCTCATGACTGTTCCTGGTTCTCTCTCGAATAGATGCTGGGGCGGGGTTAGCATAGATATAATAACGCGCGCTTGAATTGTCGATTGAACGGGAAATTGGGAGGACGGGGGAATTTACCCTTCTGTAGAGATTATAGCTCCCAAACTGAACAGCCGAGTAAGGAACTATGCGGATGCAATTGGTGCCGTTCCCACGCATGAAACCTCTCCAGCCCTCCTCTTTCCACATCTTTCCCAGCGCCTTGCCCACAGATAACTTGTATTCATTGTGTCCGGCGCTCTGAACTTGTAATAGAATCTTGAGTCGCTCGAGCGGCGATACAACAGTTCGTGAGACAGCACCAGCGACACCGCCTGCACAGAAAGCAGCCACAACGGGTTGAGAAACAAATTCCACAAATTGAGCCGTCCTGTTCGCAGGTGCGTACTTGGCCTTTACGGCACCAGTGTCTTCGAGATTCTTAAAGAACGGTTAGCCATAGCCCAAGAGAGAGTCATAGGCGTTTAGCTGGGTTGTCGCGCGAGCATGGAAAACGTACAGAGGACATTTTCAGAGCCAATTGATCAACACCGACCGAAGGGGTGGCACGGGTATATGGGGAAGGCGGTTCGCGCGTCGCGGGCCGAAGACGTAGATTTCGCGGTTCGGCTATGGAGCATCCAATGATGGGTCTTTCCCGCCAAACGATCAAAGTGTCTTAACGAGGGACGAAGGGATTCGGTCGATTGCTTGGACAGCGCACAATCTTCGTTATGAGCGAATCGGCAGTTTTGGCGGCATAGTTGACTTTCGGAGGGCTACGTCAAGGGCCAGCATAGATGGGAATAGCGAAGAGGTCGAGCCCGGGTTCGAGTTCGAAGTGATGGGCGGATTAGCTAGTGCTCGGGAGGATGGATCTAGAGCTGGATCGGCGGAGAATGACGGAGGAAGTTGTGGAGCCGGAGCCAGTGCCGAGCGGCAAACGAGCGTCGTGCGCTGCAAAAGAAAGGAAGCAACAAGAAAAAGAAGGCGACGAAGCAGCAGGCAAAGGGGGACAGGTGGTGTTGATGAGGCCGCCTGCGGAAGTTTTATTAAGTAGTATATAAAGTTTGGGCAGGGAAACTATTGTAAGACGGGCTGAGCGCTTGAAAACTCAGACTTGGGTGGACCGTGGACCGTTGTACTACGTACGTTGTACCATGGACAATTGGCTCCTTTTAACGCTATCTCGATAGGATTACGCTGCGACTGCGCTGCCCTGCGCTTGTGCCTGCGTCAGAAGACCTTGACAACCCGCCCGCCTGGAATTGTCACCAGGCCCAAAACTCAAATTGTGTCGCAACTAACCCTGGATCCCAGCTCATTGTCCAGCAATCATAGAACTGCAAAATCCATTCGTCAACAACAATCCGTCAGGATAAAGAAGTCTTGTGATTTTATATCCAGTCATGTACATGTATATATTAGTTGCATGGAACGTATACGTATACCTGCAGAAGCTTAATGCTAATTATCTGCATCTGTTGAAGAAATAATGCATGTTGGGTTGAACTCACAGTCCTAAAAACCTACATATGAGTGGTAAAAAACGAGGGCAGGATTGTATTGGGTACTTGGTGTACAAGAAAATACTGATAGTAAAAAGACAGGGTAAACACCATGAAATTCGTGTTTCGTTGATATGACCTGGAATTAAAAACAAGATAGGGAAGTTTCGGAGCTCTTGCCCCTACAACACTATGCACTTCATGCTGCAGGTAGTCTTTAATAAGCACGGGCTCCAATCAGAGAGCTCTTCGATTTCATTACATATCACATGTACCTACCCCTTTGGATAGATACACCATAGTTAGGTAAGTTATCTTATTGTCATCACACAACGGCCAACAGCTGTGCTATAGACACTATTCTACTTCGGCCCTTGGCCAGCCATCTCACACTATTAGAATCTACTGAATGTCAGGAGATTTGCTGGCTCCATTTTGTTGTTTATGTCAGATATCCATCCAAGGGTGATCGGCAAAGCGTCATCGATTTAAGGCTATTAATGCTGCCATTATGGCATCACATTTCCTAGAAAATATATCACACGTAACTCTTTGTCCTCTTTCTTGGCAGTTGTCTGCACGTATCGGGACAAGTTTGACATATATACCAGTACACATCAAAGAAAGTGAATTTTACTACCTAATAACTCCATCGAACATGGTCCGCTGATTATAGTGAAAAGCTGTGAATCTAGTGAAGAGTTGTAACTATGCATCCTGCTTGAACTGCTAGGCGTTTCGGTCGGCGGAAGACTAAAAGATGAGCAACGGTCCAAACAAGAATAAGATCTAGAAGCCCACTGTGACAGGCTTTCCTGTCTTGAACCCGAATAGTTTACACGGGCCACAACCATTACATGCGATATACCTTTCAGTCAGCAACGTCCAAGTCGTCATGCTGAGGTGGCGGGCTTTCAACAGCTATGCAAAGGAAAGGATTAGCTAAATTCACCAACAGGTTCATATGGCTGGGAGGTTACCTTTGCGCTCATCGCCATTCGTGCCGTTCTCGCGACGGTCGCGGTCATCACGATCATCGCGGTCACGATCGCTATTACTCATAGTTGTTAGTTTAAGCCCAAACGTGTTTGCTGATATATGTAGATACTACATACCGAGTGTCAGGGCTGCGAGAGCGGTCTCGGGTATCACGACGATCACGGTCATAGTCCCGATCTCGGTCACGGTCACGGCGATCATCCTTTCTAGGAGAGTAGTCACGAGTACTACGACGAGGTGAGGGAGAACGGTTGCGACGAGGAGATCGCCCCCCACGACCCCCATCACGCCGATCCCGATCACGACCAGAGTCAAAACGCCAAGAAGCCGAGGGGGGTGTACGAGCCCACTGAGATGGATGTTAGAATATTACGCGAAGACCAGGACTAGGGACGCGTACCTCAATCTTCAAGATGTCGTCCCGGCCGATGCGCTTGTTGTGCATCTCATGGTAGGCATCATCCGCATCTCGGCGATCCTCATACTCCACAAAAGCAAACCTTGGTCCAAATTAGCGATGGACTGGGTCCATGATGGAGTTGTTCGAAACTTACAACCGGCTGCTGGCACTCCGAGGGGCCGGAATGTCACAGCGCACAAGGCGACCATAGCTAGGGGTGATAAAGTCAGCAATCTCACAGAATATGGTACTTTCCCAATAAGTCGCATCTGGTGCGTAGAAGCTTTGTTGTCCTGCCACGACAGACGGGCGACTCGGCGCGCGCGATGCAACTGATGATCTGCTCGACCGCTCGATCGTGGGGGATATGACTGGAATAGGTGGTGGGCGTGCGTGAGAGGTGGAAGCGAGGACAAGGAGACGGCTCGAGGACTCGACGAAGTCAAGAACGACGAAGACGGAAGACGGGGAGGACCTGGGACAGGTGGACGAAGCACGGGTGGAGGTATGGTGACATCGGACACCGATTCCGCAGGCTGGACGGTCGATCGATCTCAACGTGCGCGAGGACGAGGACGAGGACGACGAGGATAGCTGACATACCGTTCGAATTCGTAGGCGAGGTCGCGAGCACGCGTGCCTTGGCTGAAGCCAGTCACGTAGAGGGTGGTGCCACCTCGCGACATGCTGTCTGATGCGGGTTGGTCGGCAGACAAGAAGAGAGAATTAGAAAATTAGAAGAAAATGCAACAATCGATCCGAATCCAGCGACTCCGGATGCTTCTGCGAAGCCTCGGAGGATACTGATGATGATGATGCGTGGGTAGTCTTGATGGAGGAGAAGATGGCTCCTCGGTGGTCAAGCAATGTTGTTTCGGTCAAGTGCTGGAAGAAAGTTTGATAGTGGTTGGCCGGAGCTGTAGGTTGTAGCAACCGGGGGATTATTGGGCCCGTGCACCCGCGAGACCTTTTACCTAATGAGGACTAGCTCGCCATGCTATGACGTGTTGCTATATTCGCTACCCAATTCACTGAACGCTTCACTCTTCACTTCGATAATTAATTGCCTACAGTACGTGCAGCTTCCCATTCAATACAGGATCAGGATGTAACTAGATGTCTAGTAGTAATTCCAACCACTGCATTATATCCATCACGTACTACCTACCTAGTTCATGAATGCCTAAGTTGTTACCTCTGTTGAAATACTGCTTTGCTTGATAGAGCTGAAGTTTCTGGTTTCATTAGTTGCTACTGCTCAGCTCACGACTTTTACAACACGCTCATTCCTACATTCCTACAATTTTGGATAACCGCACAGACACAATGTTGGAAAGTCAAAGTTGATATGGTCCCAGTGGCCTTTCCGAACGTTGATCTGTTGTTTACTATTAGTGCTCTTCCCAGTGCTAGCGATGGATGATTATCCGAGTATTGTGATTTGGACAATACAAGCCGGTATTTAACACAGAATCTTTTACCCTTCTAAACAAACCTGCCCAGAAATCTATTACACCATCCTTAGCTATCATCAACCAATACCCATCCAACAATGGGAAGCACTACGGCATCGTCACATGCCACGGAGCATCCACCGATCTCCATGGCTCCATCGCCCGATCAAGACCGGACAGCTGATAATGCTACATCGATATGGTCAACGATGACGGTGAAAGGTACAGTGTCGGGCAAATCGTTGACGCCAGCGTCGTCCCTTGATCAGCTGTCACGTGGAGCGCCAACAGATGCCGTGTACGAATTAGAGTCAAATAGGCCGGCAACAGCTGCATCGTGCAGATCAAATCAGTCACGTAAATCACATGAACAAGTCGATATCGCAGCAGCAACGACTCTAGGCACCTCCGGCATGAGAGCGGCGGAGACCCAACGAGCTTACGTAGGAGAGTGGATGAAATACAACGACAAAGAATGTCCGGGCTGGAGCTCGATTCAGTGCCCGGAGCAAGCCGATCTTGAATGGGAGGCTGTCGTACGACGCATTCACGGGGGAGAGGAACATCGCAACCGAATTCGTGAGCAACGGCAAGCCGCCAGAGAAGCGCTCCCTGAAGAGCCCTTGGAATTCGTCGGTGAATTCGTTTAGCAAACCGAGACTACACTTCTTCGTGAGGCACGACAGCTGAGAAACCATATTCACACCCTACCATCTCTGTCCTCCCTGTCCTCTCTGTCCTCTTTCTCCTCTCTTTCCTCTATGACCTCTCTACGAGCAGCACGTGCCCAGTGGCGCGGCCATAGACGAAGGCAAAGGCGAGCTCATGTCAAAGCATGGTACCCAACGTTTTTTGGACAGTTTTGGCAGCTCGTTGAACCGGATATCAATCGTGATCCCGGCACACTACGGCGTGTGCGCGACAAAATCTCCAGGTCTTGGAAGCGATTGTCAAGTCACCAGCATGATGCCAAGGAGGAAGCCCATTAGCCTGTAGTCTTGGCTGGGTTTTTGGGCTTGGGCTACTAGAGGGATTGCGTCTCGAAAGAGAGAGCGCACTCTTGTCATACAGGAAAAGCGAAATAATTGCAGCGTACCCGGGGTTGACCATAGCGGCACATAATCATCGTCATGATAACGGCATTGGCATAAAGCAGAATACATAGCGTAGCGTAATCGAATGGTATCTTATCCATCATACGATGTCGGTCATTAGAGACAGTGAACCACATACCTTTTGCAACGATTAGTAAACATTAGCTCAAACACAAAGCGAATACGGGTTGAGCTTATAGGCCAACTGGGAATTGAAACTTTTTTGGCCTTCAAACAGCCAGTTTCTGACAAAATCCTTATTTAAGGTAACGTGAAATCTTTTAGGGACTTAACTAGCCACTCACGCTAAGTTTAGAAGCTTGCGGTCAGAGACATCTTTTTCTCTATCCCTTTCGCCAAGTTTGCGCCGATGCTAAGACCAAGTTTCTCTAATGGGAGGATAAGCCCGATGGTGGTTTCCCAGTCTTCTGGTTCCGAAGATTGTGCGTGAATCTTAAAAATGTCTTAATAACCTCTCTAGGTAGCTTATTATACACATTATTATAGACGTAGTCCACGAAGAACTCGTCGAACCCCGAGCGAATCTTGAAGCGTATGTCTTCATCCTCTCACACATGCAAAAGCTATTGCCTTCAGCATTAGCCTGGGTTAGACGAAAGAGTCTTGCCTCGTATAACAGTCCTATCAACGATTTAGTTCTTAGTCAGGACTAAAATTTAGCCTAGCTATGAAATACAATTAACTAGATATCGAAGAGCCTCAATTGACTTTAGAATCTAAAGTAATAGTGTACAACATTTACGTCCGTTCAGCTAAGCACCCTCCATATGTAGTTAGAGTCTTATAAATCAGCTGTGGCGGGACTAACCGTTAGGTTTGGTAATCTTCGGGACCCTCTTCGGCACCGAGACGTTAGAAGTGGGCCAGTATGTAGGACATCGTCAGTCAATCACGTGAGTAGGACTGTTGTTTTCTTAGATCTTAGATGTCTACGGGCCCGAGATTTCTTAAGGGATACCCTTGAATTGAGTTTAAGCCCGGAAAAAGGGCATGTAGGACTCCTACGAGGCACGAGATAAGAAAAATTGTTTTAGAAGAGGGAGCAACAGCATGGGTTAAAACATAACAGTCAGACTGTTGGTTACCAACAGTTGGTCAACCATACGTACAGTTGATTGGATTGCGACACTTGACCACAGTACCACGTCTGTAGGTTTCATCATCAATGTCAAATCGTTAACGATACGTCACCCAAACGAAAGACATATATGCCTGTAACCAGAGGCTAGTCCACGTGGTTGTTCAGACCCTTTGTGCAGTAACAAGAGTTGACAGATACAAAATGGGTTAAAATCGAAGCAGGCAACATACGTAAGGGCGTGGGGATGGACTAGAAAAGGCTAGTATCATATTTTGGTGATAGTGTAGAACTCCATATTCGTAAATCTGACTTGCGGAGCCTGGTCCTACTGGGGGCCGGCCGTTTTGGCCGTAGACAACGATTTGGCCGCGGCTAAGGATCTGACCGCAAAAAATGATGCCGGGACTCGAGCTGCAGCTAACGTAAGCCAGGCTTTGAGAAAATATACAAAGCACAGGTACATTTTTTCTTATTACATCTTTATTGTCAAAATATGACAATTCCCAGGATCTCGTCGAGACGCAAATGTGTAGATCAAAATTGCGATTATAGTCTTGTAGAGAATCTCAACGAAACTTTCATTAAATAATATTAGCTAGAAAATATATATATTGTGCCTTTGGTTTTCAATGGTAGCTTTATAATAGTTTGAGACGACTTTTTTGTTGAGAGAGTCAAGGGACCCAGGACCGAACCATTCTCAGTCCATGGATCCGCCCCATTTCGAATCCATATTTGAGTTGAACAACCGAATTGGGTAAATCTCTATGAGGTGTTCTAGACGTTATGGAGGAATCTGCGGCGAGAACTAGCGAGTTGCTACATTGGTAGAAAGTAGTCGTACCCCTAAACGCATCATCTTTACTTAGCTTTCCCTATCCCTGAATAGTTAGGATTCTATATGTTGAATGTTCCACGATGTCAGTGCTACAAGCAAATCCAGCACCTTGAAACGCTGACCGACACACCGACACGATAGGATCTGCGAGGAGGGAGTGGCCAGCGTCATCTCAGAGGCAAACATGTCTGTACACATACGAGGAAGGTCACCAGGATATCAAAATCCACTTACCGGCTGGATTAGTCTGGCAGATGCTTATGCCTACAAGTCTACCTTAATTCTACTATAAAGGGATGGGAGGTTCCAGTTAAATAGCTTATTTTTCTGCTTCTCTCTGCATAAGCTAACTCATCCTCAACAATTCATCTCCTTGCTCGATCGAACCAAGAAGAACACTGAACAAGATGGCTGTTGAACCTATTGCCGTTATTGGCCTGGATGCCAAGTATCCATGTGACGGTGATACTCCAGAGAAATTCTACGAATTCCTGCTTGCTGGGAGATCAGCTAGGGCACCTGTACCACCGGAGAGATACAATTCAGCTGCCTACTGGCACCCAGATAACCATAGAGATGGAATAGTATGATATATCCCACTTCACTCGTCGCTATCACAAACTAAACGACTACAGATTGGAGGAAAGGAAGGAAATTTTATCCAAGCAAATGTCAGAGCATTTGATGCCCCCTTCTTCTCTATCACACCTGCCGAGGCCGCAAGCAGTCAGTATCCCCTAGTCGTTTACCTCCCTACCTTCAGCTCTTATGTGTTATGTTTTCATGCGCGCTTCCGAGATGCCTATACACAAGTTAGATTGATAGTCATTTCTGACTCCTGATCCCATTTAGTGGACCCTCAACAACGAATGCTTCTTGAATGCGTCTATACCGCCTTTGAGAATTCTGGCCTCACAATGGATGCCATCAAGGGCTCACAGACAGGAGTTGTGAGTATTTCAGTCCGACGAGTCCATACAAGGCAATGCTAACTTTAGTCACGCAAGTACGTTGGAGCTTTTATATGGGATTATAGGGATGTGCTGATCAAGGACGTCGATGTGCCGATGATGGTGAGTAATCCTGGGGCCCATTATTTTTACTTCATAAAGCAGTAGAGCACTATGTGTCTTATATGGGACAAGATTATACGTAGAAGCTCTTAAGCCCCTTGTTAATGCTACCAATGGGGATAACTAACTTCGAGTGCGTGCAGTACACAGGATCGGGTACCATTGCCAGCACACTCGCGGGTCGAGTGTCATGGTTCTACGATTTACAAGGGCCAGCTATGAGTATCGACACCGCTTGTTCGAGTAGTATGGTGGCACTTCACCAAGCTATTGTTGGCTTGAAGGCCAGAGATTGCGATATGGTATGCTACAATTAACGTTATCATCAGGGAGGACATGGACTAAGTAACTATGTGTTTAGGCCATTGCCGCTGGTACCAATCTGATACTATCTCCCGAAATGGGACTTGAGCTCAATGCCCTTGGTGTTCTCAACCGAGATGGAGTTTCATACAGCTTTGACGAAAGGGCAAACGGTTACGGACGAAGTGAAGGCATTGGCGCTATTGTACTAAAGCGTTTATCAGATGCACTTCGCGATGGGGATAGTGAGTTCAATTCATCTCTTAATTGTAAACCTAGGCAACGACGATCAAGTACTGACCTCTATGGTTAATCCTTCAATAGCCATCCGTGCTGTAAGTTATCTTCATAATAGTGTTTCTTCCCCTTGTGGTCATTTTTACAGGCTCCTTCTTAGGTAGAACTCTCTTCTGGAGTGGTTCTACACCGTTATATTTACCTGTAAAGTTTAACATGACTAACTGAACGCTGACCGTTTCAAAGGTTATTAGAAATACGGGCTGTAACCACGATGGACACTCGCCTGGGCTGACTGCACCCGCAAGGGAATCACAAGCAGAGCTTATGCGAAAAACATATGCTCAAGCTGGCCTTGATCCATCACTCACGCGGTTCTTCGAAGCCCACGGGACTGGTACGCCTGTGGGTGATCCCATCGAGGCAAGTGCAATTAGTGAGATGTTTACTCCATATCGGTCGCCCGAGGAGCCCCTTTACATCGGAGCCGTGAAAAGTAACGTCGGGCACTCGGAGGGAGCGTCTGGAATTACCTCTGTCATTAAGAGCATTCTCACGCTTGAACGCGGTATCATCCCTGCAAACGCTTGGTTTGAGAACCGCAATAGCAAGATCCCAGATGAGTGGCATCTCAGATTTCCTACCAAGGCGCTTCCTTGGCCGAAAACCGAGACAGGACTCCGTCGGGTGTCGATCAATTCGTTCGGTGTCTCGGGAACTAACGCTCATGTGGTAATGGATGATGCTTATCACTTTCTAAAGGAGCATGGCTACATTGCGCCCCATCGGACTGCTGATGTGCCTCAGCTACCAAGTACTGTTCGTAAGTTTCTTACTCGCTCCTCCCACGAATCCATAGCCGTCGACTTTCTAACTGTATAATTTCGATAGCGGTTTCGAAGCCATTGACGAATGGCGATAGCACCGCCGCATCTCCTCAACTTATCGTGTTGAGTTCGCACGATCAGGATGGCATCTCTAGGCTCGCCAAAGCCTACAGGGAACACCCTATCAATGACCCATTCTATGACCTGGCATTTACCCTGGCAGCTAAAAGGACTCAATTCAACTGGCGTGCAGCAATAGTTGCTAATTCGATAGAATCGTTACAAGAGGCATTCGCAGAGAAGCTGGAAGTTAGGCGTGTTGCTGCTGACCCCGGACTTGCACTGGTCTTCACTGGTCAAGGTGCGCAATGGGCGCGAATGGGGATGGAACTGGTTCACTACCCGGTGTTCCGAGAGAGCCTCGACCTTGCTGATAAATACTTCAAAGAACTGGGCAGTGACTGGTCTGCCATTGGTAAGTTTTTCCTTTTCCGTGTGAATAGTCAGCGATCATCAGTCAAAACGGTTTGGACAGCTGACAGAATGGGGTAGACGAGCTTTCAAAAAGTTCGGGAAATTCTCGAATCAATGAAGCCGAGTTCTCGCAACCGCTATGTACCGTCATTCAGGTTGCTCTTGTGAATCTTCTTACTTTCTGGAATGTATCGCCGCAGGCAGTTGCGGGCCACTCATCCGGTGAGATTGCAGCAGCCTATGCCGCAGGGGCTATTTCCAGAGAGTCTGCGTGGAAGATAGCATACTGGCGTGGTGAGTTCAGTTTCCACCAATACCCTCTAGGTCGAAGCATACATACTAACCTATGTTTGTTCACATGTTAGGCAAATTGTCTGCCCAATTGGCTCGTTCGGCTACAGGGCCAAAAACTACAATGGCTGCCGTAGGGCTTGACGTTAAGAACGCAGAAGATGCCATTGAAAAAGTGAATATGGGATTTAAAGGCGTCCCAAAACTCACTATTGCTTGCATGAATAGCAAAGACAGCCAAACCATTAGTGGAGATGCCGCACAAGTTGAGGCGTTAGTCGAAACGATGAAGAGCGATCAGATCTTCGCGCGCAAACTGGCTGTCGAACTGGCATATCATTCAAAATACATGGAACCAATGGCTGAGGCATATACAAAATCGATAGGGAAGATTGAGCCAGGCACAACTGACTGCCCTAAACCACAGTACTTCTCATCGACATATGGCACTTTCATTAACCCCTCTAAGCTGCAGGATGCGACATATTGGACTACGAACTTGGTATCACCTGTACGATTCTATGAATCCGTTACCGCTATGCTTCAGGCTAAGACAGGAGACGGTCAAAATGACTTAATAACGGACGTTCTAGAGATTGGTCCTCACGCTGCATTGAGCGGTCCAGTGCGCAATATCGTCGACGAAGTCAGAGGTAACGGCGCCGTCAAATACCATAATATCCTCAGGCGTGGCGAAACGGGGCTACAGACCTCTCTACAAGCAGCAGGTTCATTGTTCGCTCGTGGCATCTCTATTGATCTAACTAAGGTTAATTATATTAATGGGTATAAGCCGTCCTTAGTGATCGGGCTTCCTCGGTATCCTTTTAATCATAGCAAGGAATACTGGTACGAAAGTCGACTAAGTAGAAACTCTCGTAATCGTCCATATGTACGCCATGAGTTACTCGGCGCACCGTCGAATGACTGGGATGGCAAATACGATGCGATATGGCGAAACTGGATCCGCGTCTCCGAGAATCCATGGGCTGAGCAGCAGTTAGTATTTCCGAATCGTCTATCTTCCATTTGTCAAAATATACATCATGTTATGCATGAATGTATTTATTGCTATGAACGGTTGTTTCTAACTTTCAATTTCTTACAGTACGGTTTCAGGAGCGGTTCTGTATCCTGCCGCCGGCATGCTCGCCATGGCCATTGAGGGTTGCCGTCAACTAGCTGAGAGATCGAATCCTGAAAAATCTATCAAAGGATTCCGATTCAGAGAGGTTTCTTTCACAACAGCCCTGGTCGTCCCTGATGATGCCATGGGCGTTGAGTCACATTTGTACCTTCGACCTGTCAAGCAAGCCGCTTTGGAAACTACAACCTCGAAATGGCGCGAGTTTCAGGTATGCACTGCGCAAGACGATGACGAATGGCGGGAGCATTGCCGGGGACAAGTGTTGATTGAATACAACGAGCCTGAGACAATTGTGGATGGTGGTCTAGAAGATGAGCTTCTTCGAGCGGACTGCATTAATAGCATTGCCGAAGCAAAGAAGAACTGTACGGTCCAGGTTGCAGGCAGCGACATCTATGACGCATGGAAGAGCGTTGGGCTTGTATTTGGTGAGCTCTTCCAGACAGTGTTGGACCCTTGCGTCGACCATGAGTCAGGCCAAGCTTTCGCAACGGTTCGCTCCACGGTCCCTCTTCTCAAGAAACTCATGCCTTATGAGTATGTACAACCGCATCTTATTCACCCTACGACGCTTGATGCTGTTCTGCAAGTCTGCCTCACACCAATCATTTCGAATCCTGACAGCACGGTTAAAAATGCTGTCGTGTTGACATTCATTAACGAATTGTGGATTTCTGGAGCCAAGCACCCGGATGATGAGTACCTAGCTACTGCTGAAACAAAACTCCATGGGCGGAAGGAGTACAGATCAAACGCTACTGCCATCGACGTTGACACCCAAGAGCCAATGGTCCTCCTGAAGGGGTTGATTACTACACAGCTCGACACTGAAGCGGAATCATTCAAACTAGAGGAAGACCCAAAACATCGATCATGGAACATCGACTGGAAGCCAGACCCGGAGCTCCTAAGTGTCGAGGAGGCGAGCAAGACATTCGGGACGAAAGGTGGACTATTGCGATATTTGGACACTCTAGCACACAAAAACCCGCTGATGAAAATTCTTGAAGTCGGCGCTGGCACCGGTGACATTCTGTCGACATTAGGCCAGAGATATTTGGAGTATCATGTCACTGAAGCTTCATCCACTGAAATCCTCAAATCCCAGCCGTCATTTTCGGACGCTCGCGTAAGCTTGAAACTCCTAGGAGAAGACCCTGCGAAGCAAGGCTTCGAGGCACGAACATACGACGCAGTTCTGGTGGTAACTGGCCAGAACTCTAGTATGAGTAGCGCTAGAACGCTATCGACTATTCTCGGTTTGCTCAAACCCGGCGGCAAACTCGTCCTGGCAGTGACGGAAAGTACTGAGACGAGCGATGTCTGGGGTAAATTGCTATCTAACTCTGGGTTCACTGGACTAGATAGAGTATTCTCAGACCAAACTCAATCAGTGATGGTTTCCAGTGCCCCATCGGAGAATAACAGCGATGTTGTCGTGATTCCAACCTCCAATAGCTACTATATCGCTACAGACCCAATTTCGACTCTGCAACGGAAGATAGCTGACAAGCTATCCTCTACTTTGTCAGCCAGAGGTCACATAGTTTCATGCGGCCCATTATCGCAATATACACAGTCCGGATCAATGGCGAGTCACGAAAGCAGCACATGCATCGTATTACCGGAATTGGAAGCGGGTCTACTCACATCGATCACAGAGGACGTGTTTACTGCGCTGAAGAGCGCAATAAAGAGCAAGCGACTTATCTGGGTAAACAAGGACGGATCGCCAGATAATGACCTCGTTACTGGATTTGCTACATGCATTCGTCTGGAGAGGCCCGAACTCGACTTTGTCGTTCTTACCTTCCAAGCAGAGGATAGTGCTGAACTCATTGCTGAAAAAATCCTTGAGGTTGATGTTGCCGTGGCGGAAAGCGAAGGGCCGATCGAAACCTCCTATAAAGTTCTCGGCAGTGTGGTCACTATTCCACGATTGGTTGAGGCGACTGATGTGACGAAGCATGTCAAACAGCAGACCTCGGCTGGTGCCGTGGCCGATGTTGCTTTTGGTGCTGACCCGGGTCGTTCTCTACGTCTGCAATGCCGCGAGATAGGTCTGCTAGACTCGCTATGTTTCGATGATGATCCTTTGCACGCTACACCGCTTATGGATAATGAGGTCGAGTTCCAGACCAAGGCAACCGCTGTCAACTTCAAAGACCTAGCTGTGATGCTGGGTAAGATCAACGAAACACCAGTTGGTCTTGAAGCTGCCGGTATTGTGACGAGAGTGGGATTAGGCGTAACACGCTTCAAAAAGGGGGATAAAGTCTTTGGATTTGCGTTCAAGGGTGCCTTCTCTACCCACGTTAGGGCATTAGAGGGTACTATTGCCCACGTACCAGACAACTTATCCTTTACGGATGCGGCAATTATACCAATCGTGTATACGACAGCATATGCCTGTCTCTACGATATTGGAGACTTGGGAAAGCGTACAAGAAGAGGCCAAAAGACGACCGTGTTGATCCACGCAGCAGCCGGCGGTGTTGGCCAGGCTGTTATTCAACTAGCACAGCGCGAGGGCGAGGGCGTCGAGGTATTCGCTACTGTTGGCAGCCTGGAGAAACGTGACTTCCTTGAGAAGACATATGGACTGCCGCGCGACCACATCTTCTCAAGCCGAGACTTGACTTTCAAGGCTGGTCTTATGCGAATGACGAAGGGGCGTGGTGTTGATATAGTTATAAACAGTCTTGCCGGCGAAATGCTTCAAGCATCTTGGGAATGTGTAGCACCATTCGGTCGCTTTGCCGAAATCGGCTTGACCGATATTGAAACCAGGACTCGGATTTCGATGGAAACATTCTCCCGAGGCGTGAGATTCGAGGCCATCGAGTTGAACTATATGCAACAAAATGACATGGGACGGCTAGAAGAGCTGTTCCAACGAACCATCGACAGTGTTTTAAGCCTGAAGAGGGCAACGCCGATAACGACATATCCTATTTCTAATATCCAAGATGCGCTGCGTCACATGCAGTCTGGTAAGCATATTGGAAAACTAGTTGTCGAGCCACACGAACAAGATGTTGTCGCGGTGCTCCAGCGACCTCGTCCACTTGCCGAATTCTCTCCAGACGCGACATATGTCGTCTCTGGTGGCTTTGGAGGACTCGGACAGAAGATAATTCGGTGGATGGCCAATCTAGGTGCCCGGCATTTGATTGTGACATCGAGATCAGGGGCTGTAGATAAATCTGCGAGGAAACTTGTTGCAGATCTTCAACAGGAGGGCGTGAGTGTCGCTGCCCCGGCTTGCGATATCACCGACAAGAGTGAGATGGAGAATATTATTTCCACTTGTCTTTCCAAAATGCCACCAATTCGTGGTTGCATCCAAGCTTCAACGATTCTCAACGTAAGTCCTGATACTCTTCATGTTAATGCGTGATCGTGAAATTTCCTTTGCTAACCATTGGATATTATATAGGACAACAAGTTCAGTGAGATGACTATTGACCAATGGCACAGAGTGCTTAAAGTCAAAGTCTCCGGCACGTGGAATTTGTGGGACACCCTAAGTTCTAAGAACGCAGACCGCAGCTTGGACTTCTTCGTGATGCTGTCATCGATGGCCACAACCATTGGAAACCCTGGACAAGCCAATTAGTACGTATCCAGAATTTCATTTATTCCCGTTGCAAGCTCTGGGCTTGTTACTGCTGAATAAAGCGGTATCGTTTGTAGCAAGCACTAATACTTTGTTTTCAACAGTGCTGCCGGAAACTCGTATCAAGATGCCCTCGCTAGACATCTTTCGTCTCAGGGTCATAACGTTGTCGCATTAGATGTGCCAATGATGAGTGACGCTGGTAGTGAGTAACTTCCATACCCATTTTCTCGTTTTAGCAAATTTTATAATATTGGCTTTCCCTTTTCGGCCAAGGCAATATTCATAAGCTCTTTACAAATCACGCCAAGATGCCTGTAAGTGACACTGACGGTGAGTGTTTTAGTGGTCGCTACCAAGCCAGCCTTGCTAGAATATCTTTACTCAATCGGCTGGTCACACATGACTGCAGAGGAGTTAATAAGCACCCTCGACTACCACTGCCGCTCCCTGGGCAAGGATGAAAAGATCGACCCTGAGCGCGCAGTTGTCGTTCCCAGGCTCTGGCTTCCCAGGTATTCTGCAGCCGATGGTGCCCACCAGCCGGCTTGGCAACACGAGCCGAGGTTCAATCATAGTAAGTAGTCAAGTTATTACCCTTGCTTTGACAACACCCTTGTATGACAGGCTTGAAATGGCGATAGCTAACTCTGAGTGCTCTAGTGATTACACAGAATCAAGGCGGCGACGAATCCCTTGCGAGGAAAGGGTCTGGTAAGGGATCGACGGCTGCGCTTCTTGCGGCTGCGAAATCCAAACAAGAAGCAGAACAGATCGTTCTCCAAGCTTTACTAGAGAAGCTGACCAAGGTTTTGAGCGTTGATATTGAAGAACTTGACCCAGCACGCCCCATGCATGCATATGGCGTAGACTCCCTCGTGGCTGTTGAGCTTCGAACTTGGATAAGTAAGGAGATAGGTTCTGACGTCTCTGTCTTTGAGATGACTGGCGGCCAACGTATTGGGCAGTTAGCTGCGACGGCTGCAGGAATATCGAGATTTGTACAGGCGTTAATGCACGAATGATTGCCCTCTGCATAAAGCGTGTGTAGTATTATTTACGTTATCCTCCAATCACCTGTGTTCTTAGCTATATAGTGCGGGACATATATCTCTACGCGAGTATAAATGGCGATGTGATAATTCAACACCCAGCTCATTGCGTCGAGGTGCACCACACCAACAGTGGATAAATACAATCTTCTATGCGTATCGTCGGTTTTGACAAGGAAATAGCTTTGGTGGGTTGTAAGATCAACGTACTTGGGTGGCACTGTAGGCAAGTTCCGGGTTATCGAACCCTCATCACGAATGTCGCCGTACCCATAGAGAGACGAGTTCTTTCGTAGATACAAACAACGCCGCCGCTAAGGGCGGACCGATCTGTACATGATCGCATATTATGAGCTCTATGGGGACAGTCTTACATGCAATCGCAGTGTCAATGACGCAGACAATGGCATTCTACATCATTTGTTTGAATCACAAGATATACATAACCAGGAAGCCTTTTGGGTAGCCGTGCTAGCTCCACGGAAGTATCTTAGAGACCGTCACACCATAACAAATCGTATTACCTATGTTAAGTACAGGACCCCTGACAATACTTTTAGCTTGTTAGATATCGATACATAAATAGCATTAACGGGTGCATTCAATCTCTAATTCACCTCCTGTTCGGTCTCATCGTCTCATCGGATTCAATAGCTTCCATCAGACATCACCAACTCTACGACGATTTGCAACCATGATTTCTATCGAAATTCTTGTGGGAATACTCTTTGCAGCCGCGGCAGTTATTGGTGTGAAGGGTATCATATTCATCTTCAAAAAAAAGCCAGGTCCTCTACCCCCAGGACCAAAGGGCCGTAAGTAATAGCCAGGGCCAATTTCATCTTACGATGTTTCATGTATGGTGATGGCTACAGAGCCACACCATCCTTTAAGGGCTTCACATCAATTTGAACAAATATCACTCATGTCAGCCACCAACTAACTACTCATGAACGATATAGTGCCCCTCCTAGGAAACATCGGCGATCTTCCTACTCACGGTGAACGAGAATGGGAGCATTGGTTGAAACACAAGGACATCTATGGTCTGCGAGTTTACTCTTTTTTTCATTCATTTTCTCTGTTCTCTTTTATCAATTCTTCAAGGTTAGATATGAAGATACCTACTGACATGTGTAATGAACGACAGGCCCCATTAGCTCTGTAACAACATTAGGCACAACATTTGTGCTGTTGCACTCTTCAGATCTAGCTTTGGAACTCTTAGAGAAAAAGTCCTCGAAGTACTCTTGTCGGCCTAAGGCAGAATTTGCGGACCTGTAAGTAAATTGTTTATCAGGCTTTCTTCACGATATATAAACTCACCCATTTTTAGCACTGGCTGGACCAATATTCTCGGCATGAGGCAATATGGCGAAACACACCGTCATCACCGAAAGGTATCACATATGTTGGTTGGAACTCATCTAACCGTCATGCCATATCTACCTATACAGGAGACAGAAGTGCGCCGGTTCCTATTTCGTGTTTTAAAGGAACCAAATCAATTTCTCAATCACATAAGGACGTACGTTAAGTAACGGTGCTCTACTGTTTGACGTGCTGACCTAACTGGTGTCCAATTTGGTAGTGAGGCGGGCGCAATTATCCTTAAAATCGTGGTAAGTAGTTCTTGGCGGTGTTACTTTACTGCTTTCAAACCTTCCTCAAACCTTTCCGAGTACAGGCTTTCAGCCAGGGCAGATTTTCAAAGCCTCAGAAACCCCTGTGGACTACCCAGAAATAACGATAACTAACTCCGAGTATTCCAGTACGGATATACGGTAGAACCTAGCAAGCCTGATCCATTCATTGACCTCAGTGAGCAATTCTCATAATAGTTTTCTTATTTTGGCTATATTCTAGAGTATACGACTTTCTTTTGAGTCAAGAGTCTTGAAGCTTTTGAAGCCCCTCAGGTCAAACCAAGATGGTGATAGCTGACTTCCAATAACTCTAGTCGATGAAGCCATGTTTCATTTCGGTGCAGCCAGTACTGCCGGAACCTGGTGGGTAGATATCATCCCTGCTTGTACGTCTCTCCCAATACCAAAGCATGTCCCTACGGAACAAAAAAAGCTGATTACTCATAGTGAAATACGTTCCTGAGTGGATGCCTGGTACAGGATGGAAGAAAACAGCTAGGCAATGGCGAGCTACCTTGAAGGAAGTTTCAGAGAAACCATTGCTATTCGCTCAGAGGCGGCTAGCTAATGGTCGCGCTGAGAAGTCATTTGTTGCGGACTTCTATAAGGGCAGGGGTGATACTTTATCCCCTGCGGATAATGAAGTTCTCAAATGGGTTGCAGTAAGTCATCTACAGTGCCATCAAACCGTCATGCAGGCTCTTTTCAGTAGCCTAGTCCTAAACCTCGAGGAGTGCAGTATTGACAATAGTAATGACAGATGAACATGTATGCTGGCGGCGCTGATACCGTAAGTCTATCTTAGGGATATTGGATTATTAAATTGACTTGTGAACCAGACCGTCAACACGATAACTTCATTTTTCTTCGCCATGATCCTATTTCCTGAAGTCCAACGTAAGGCTCAAGAGGAGATCGATCAGGTAATCGGAAACAGCAGACTCCCTACGTACAGTGATAAAGAGAGCCTCCCTTAGTAAGTTCCTGAGCCGTTTTCTTCTTGTTTTGGTATCTTTCAAAGAGTGATATGTCTTTTCTGGGAATAGAAAGTGTATAAAGACTTCTGAATTTCTCACAAACCGCGCACCAAATAGCAATAACTGACGCCGATTGTTGCAGCATCAACGCTGTATTAACAGAGGCCTGGCGCTGGCACACCGTAGTCCCCATGGCTCTTCCCCACGTCACAACCTCGGAGGATGTTGTCAACGGTTATTTTATTCCTAAGGGCTCGTTAGTAATACCTAATATCTGGTAAGTAGGGTGTACAAAATGCATCAGCACAAATCGCGGCAAAGATGAAAGAAGTTTGTTCTCTGACCGAATCATAACAACAGGTGGTTTACACATGATCCGGCAGTCTATCCCAATCCATCAGAGTTCAACCCATCACGCTATCTCGGTCCAGATCCGGCTCCAGATCCGACAACCCATATCTTTGGCTACGGACGTCGTATTTGCCCCGGTCGGTATCTCGCTGATTCGTCCGCATGGCTAACTATCGCCCAGTCCTTAGCCGTCTTTAATATCGGCAAGGGATTGGACGAGAATGGTATTGAGATCGAGCAGATTCCACAATCTACGCCGGGCGCTATCAGCCGTCTGGAGCCCTTCAAAGCTACCATTAAGCCCAGGAGCCCCCAACATGAATTTTTAATTCGTCAAGTTGAGGAGTTACATCCGTGGGAGGAAGGCAGTGCCGATGAGCTGAGAAAAATTGTAGTTTGAATGTGGATTCCTTCTCCGAAAGGACGGAACTGTCTGACATGAAGGGAAAGTGTGTTTTTCCATTTGAACTACAACTCTGCCCAAGCTTGATAGTTGCAAGTCGCTATTTTCAGTAACAGGAACTCCTCGTGCCAGTATTTATAGTCATTAAGTAGACTACCCTTAAACCTGCTATAGCGGGGACCGGCATCCCCTTTTTCTAGCTTTGTTCGTAAGTTGGGAAGGACAAGATGCGTATGGTCGAGTGTGAGATCTATCATTTAGCGGCCTAGATAGTTCCAAGTTCACTCTTTCTATTACAAAAAACATGTTTACTGATAGCAGACTAGTGAATTGCTAACTGCGTATTAGTTAGCGTCAAATGCGGAAGTGTCATCGAACGATCCATGTCATACTTCACGACCGAACACGGATCTAGAACGCCACTGAGAGCGCAATCCTCATAAATCCTTCTGAATTCCATCTGACTATTGGTTGATATACTTATCTACCATAAAAGAAAAATGAGCGCGTGAGCCTATGTACGTATCTATATAGAGCATCATTAACGCTTAACAGCACATCAGGTAACGCAATACCGCTTGCGGTTGAATCCACAGCCATGAAGTGACATGCATATCGATCGATAGGCGAGACCTACATGTTGGAGCTGTGGGTAGCGAATTTGCTCTGCTAACTCATTTACACAGAAATGTGCAATGGAGCATGACTTACTATCACGGAACGCCACGTAATAACCTTCGGAGACCGAAGCTAGCGGGCACAGGCCCATGTTGCGACCATATTAAAATAATTGAGTAGATCCTGCTGTATAGGTTGAGGGTTACCCTTTCTTGTGTAATAATAATAGTCAACACTGAAACTATATGTAGAGGTCTGGGGATCAACCCGGCGAATGAGTCATAAGGAGACCCATGAGATTAACACCGCTACATACTTATCTGAATCATAGCTCTCGTCTCACTGCCGTAGTAGCTTTAGACTATATTCTCAAGGCTCTCGAGCAATATTTGATAAGTTTTTTATCACAGAAAGAGTTTCAATGACCGAATCACATGGAGAGCTGAGTGAGGACGATCTCATCGAACTATCACTGCTCAGAGACTTCGAGACCGATGCGTTGATTACAGCTGAGATCTTGGATGTGAACGAAAGATTATCGCGTCCGCTAGATCAGGAGCTCGTCATCAGGTTCGGGGAGCTTGACTTCAATGTCACAGCAGGTGTATCATATCCTACCTGCTCGGTAATCTGGCATGTCGAGAATCATACGCTTTCACGAACGTCCGTCGATAGTCTACGCGGCATCTTAAGGCAGATCGTAGACGTAGCCAGTGTCACGAACAATTTCTCGCGATGGCAAAATCGGGAAGTTGAGTGTGAGATGGGAATCTTCGACCCTATACAAGTGGTCCTGCAACTCGCTCAAGCCATCCGATCACACGTTGGCCATTCTCCATTCTCCATGTCAACTGAAGCACCTGAGCCAGAGAACGACAATTACCTACCATTCATCACGAGGCCTAGTATACCTATTGATACGTCAACAGCATTAGAACAAGAGACCACCACAGCTTTCCAGCTGCTGAGGAAGACGCCAAAAGAACTATGCGCCAGTATCCCAAGCTACTACCGCGTGCTTCACATTGAACCTGTTTTGCGAGGCAATCTAGTTTCACAGTTCGATAAGCAGCAGAGAGAACTTGGCGAAGCACTATCAAAGCTGCCTTCACACCAGCTTCGACGTTATGTTCCAAGCCCCCATAAAAGAGGAAGCAAAACAGATCTTATCGAATATTTATTACGTCCGCGGCTCACATTTCACGGTACGCTGCGCGACGACGTCTCTTCGATAATCCGATACGGATTCTTGTGTCCTGGGACTACCAACCCCAAAACCAAAGACGAGCACATGGTCCGTTGTGGCTCGACATACGGGCGAGGGATATACAGTTCCCCGGATGCCGCTTTCTCGCTCGCATACTCGGGGTATTATTGCCATCGCACAGAACCGGACGAGTTTTTCGGACTCAAACTTTTAGTCTGCGCTACATGTGAGTGGCCCCCTCATTGTTGCCAGTCATAAGGCTCTTCTACGAAGAGCGCATAGTTAAGCAAGATGGTATCTTTATGATTTATAATAAGTTCTCAAGATGATATTATAATTGCCATTAACACTTGAGTGACAGTAATGGGCCGCAGCGCGCAAATATCTAGAGCCGACAGTTGGCGTGAGCAGACAGAGCCATTTAAAGGAGCTGACTCACGTACGTGTTTCTTTCCTCTTCCCTTTATTCTTTCCTCTATTCCCTTACTACTTGAACAACGGTCAATACCGAGTTTAAATCTAGAGTTATACCCCTTTTCTTTAACACACCACGAAAACCATTGAGCCCTCGTAGAACATATTACTAACGATTGTTATAATTTGAAAGACGTTGCGAATGATGGAAAAGAGTATATAGTATTCTCTCCAGCACAGATTATCCCGGTATACTTGATTCACGTAGACTGGGGGTCAGGCAACCGATATTACTTTCGATCCGAAGACTGACTCTTTGTTATTATATTACGTCAATCTTCATGCTGATATGACGTATTTAGTCATTATAATCTCTAGAGTTATACATTGTAGATCTTTCTATTACTGACTTTATTGTGTATGTATAACTGGGTGCAAGGAAAGGGCAAGCGTTGCGTACCTGCTAAACGTCTTGATAAGGATTAAACCATCATACATTGTAGATCTTTAACTAGCTAGAAGGAAGATTTCAAATGTTACATAACGTACGCTCTATTGGAACTTGACAGTATAATAACAGCTGGAAGTCTACGACTTGAGAAACTATTTGATTTACAACAATCTACTCGGGTATCAGGGAGACCATATATGCGAGGGCTCGCTTTCGCTCCTCGCTTTCGTTCGCTTCATCTTACCTGTTCCTTTGATTAGGCATAGACCTGTAGTTGAATAGCTGAAGGCTCGTTCAAAATGCCACTCATATGACTGTTTACATGATAATGTAGCTCTGGCCTAACGGGCCTCGGACATGCAATGTAGTCCAGTTCCTTAGATCAGTGCGATATTAAATGATTCATCGTGTAATTTTTCAAGCTAAGTGATCACAAGTCAACTGCCCTTACAGAATAATGAAAAGGCAGACATAGTCGGTATTTTGGAAAACCCTCTGCTGTAAACTATTGCAACCTTAGTTTACAGTACCAAACAGAAACCCATCTGATATATGATCTATCATAAAGTCGGCGCTTCGTCGTTTGATTGATATACTTCAATTCTTCAGGACAAAGAAAAGCTGAAACCTTCCTATCCCCTTATTTCCCGCGACATGTTTTATTGAAGGTCACCTCAGAAATCGTAAGCCATCAGCATCAAATAAGAAGTTCGTGTTTGAGAGAACATCGAATATGTCCGCATCTTCGAGTACGGCTAGCGCATTGAGCGAGACCATAGAGACGAGAGCCCTTATTTCGGGAACTAGCAGTAAGTCACAATTCCTTTTATACGTAAAAACGAACTTCCCAAGACTCATCGATGCATCTCTAACCAGTTCTCGTCCGTGAAGGAGTCTCTTACTCACCACGTCCGTCTATGAAAATGGAGATTCGAGATCAGGATGATTATCCAACAAGAAGCACAGTGAACCCATCCTACTGCCAGTTGACCAGTACAACGCCTGGGTTTTCCCCAACCAGCTTGACAACAATCGTTATCTCAAGAACCGCAACAATCACATTGACGACGATCACAAGCGAGAGCACGATTCCAACCGTAGCGCCGACGGAGGCACCTCTCCTGTCGTCAAAACCAGTAAAGATTGTACTGTCCTCTGGCAAGATCGCCGGCATCGTCGCGGGTGCAACAACCGGTCTGCTGATATTGGTTCTGCTCTTCTACCTGCTCCTGACACGCGCAAAGTGGCTGACTCGGTTCGCCAACTACCGTCTCGAGAAAAAAGAGAAAGAGTATCGTAAAAGGAAAGCACAACGGCCAAAACGAGCCAAGAAGCAGACGCACAATACGATTCGAAGTTCAAACAAGGAAAAGAATACAGTTGATAGAAAGCAAACCCAACACAAACGGGTAGTGAAGACGCGGGTCCGCTTCCTTGCGCCCAATCAGCGGCAGTGGGAATGGAATGAGAGGCGTAAGGCGTTTTGTCGGAGATAAAAGAGACTAGGAAGGCTAGAGATGACGAGCATATGATAGCGAACCGGAGATGGCTCAATCTATCGTCTTCTCGTCGTCGTCGTCTTGGCATGCCAAACACCTGCGATGGCGAGAACTAAGGCAAGGTTATGACCCCTGAGGTCTCGGGGCGTGCTATTGCTGGGATATGAGGTGCTTCGGGACGTCTGCGGGCACCATGAGATCTCCCATATCGCGACAGGGGACGCCGGCGTGGTATTGCGTCTAAAGTGATGATATTCTGCACAGAAGGCGGAGGCACAAGCAAGCTTGCCTCGAAAAGCAACACGATTTGTGTAACTCAATGTAGGGATCTGTGACGATTATTTTCAACGAATCGGCTGAAACATCTTACGCGGTAGGGTATGTTATCCGATCGTCGGCTTGCAATGTGACGGCGCTATGTAAGCCATCGCGATATATCAACGAGAGCCACAATCAGCAGCTCAGCTCTTATAGAAGTAAACACCCGGTGCTATCACTTTCATGTATTGAGTTTAGATGGCGTGTGTCTTACTGAGATCACGCAATAGGTTTTACGGTCGTGAGCTCCTGAGTTCTAGTATCTTGAGTAGTCTTTTCCTTCTGCTCGCGGTCTCCAGCTTCGTCAGCACTTCATCAATATTCGAGGTAGTCATGACCTCGGAAGTAAATAAATTTTTGAGTTTGATTGATAGGCTCGAATTACTTCCGGTACTTTGCATTCAGTGGATCGTAAGCCAAGCGAGGTTTCCGAGATTCAGCGTTGCCATAGAAGCCACAGGAGACACCGTGCATAGCTTCACTTTCCGAACGATCGACTCTGATGATCCAATTGGCAGCCAAGAAAAACCTCATGTCATTCTGGTGGAACCGGACAACATATGCGAACCATCGAACCTGCGCGGATTAGTGATCGTCGTGCCGTTGCCCCAGCTTTGAACCGTGATACGGGGTATGCGAACATCACGTGTGTATTGAGAACCAACTGGATTCAGCCATGGGCACTTCGCCTTGCTTCGCTGGCACCGAGCGCCCACGGATAGGCTGAGACGTACATCTCGGGAAGGCAAACCTGTCAGATTTGTGGCTGCGTCATCGTGACGCTACACAATGATACCTATCTACTTTGTTGTTGAACAATTAAGTTTAAGTAGCCCAGGTGATTATCATAGTTTGAAGAGGAGCAACTGTATTTCACCAGCACCATAGTGCATCAAGACCATATAATGTTAGCTCGACGTACAATTGATACAGTGTTTGGCGTGATTATAACTATCCCATGCGTAAGCCTGACAGCAGATGCAGCTAGCCGCTCTTCCGGATTGATGGTTCGACCCATTAAGGTCCACGTGATATCGAATGCGGGTATTCCTGCGGGGTAGGCGCCGTAATCCGTGTTCCGGCTCTGTGTTGTCATTGGCCGCTGCAAGCTTCAACCGAGCCAACGGTTTTAGTGAGTTCAGTGTACTTACAGGCTGTACGGCCTGGACCACAGAATAAAGCCGCCGCCGTTTCCAGAACAAACCAGTCATTGGCTGATTCAAAAAAAGCCCACTTCCTTGACCGCCACCCGTCCTTTCTCTTTTTTACCATTTGAGCCGCCGTTTCCCCCGACAATTAATCTGTACTTTTCGCCTGCTTCACGCCAGCAACCGAGGAACTAACTTCACTCGCAT
Source organism: Xylaria sp. Z34 (assembly GCA_037356055.1). Lineage (NCBI taxonomy): Eukaryota > Fungi > Ascomycota > Sordariomycetes > Xylariales > Xylariaceae > Xylaria > Xylaria sp. Z34. Next base: position 750,798 of record JBAWJW010000011.1, read on the forward strand.
CCCAAGCGCAACCAACACCGGCAAGCTCTCAAGAACCTCACAGCCCTCGCAGTACATCAGACATAGTCAACTATCTTCTGCTGCGCATCGTCGACAGACCTTATTCAAGCACACCCTTTCTAATTGATAACCCTGGATTCCATCAACAATGGCGCCAATGAAAAACAGTAACTCGAGTAGTAGTAGTAATTGCTATGGCGAGGATGTTGCCCGCAAGGTGAACGTCCTCGCCAGCTGCTATCTGGTCGACTCTGCCGCCTCGCTCAAGGGCCTCCATTACTGCACTACCGGGGCTGCAGGTAAGTAGTCATCAATTCTCCCGACATGGAAATACCCAGGCTAGGTTAGATACTGACAATTGATGGTCAATAGGGGCCGAGTGGTATTCCTGAGGTTCCTATCTCAGGACTACCATCCCCTCCGTCAAGCCCCCCCCTCGCGGCCATCACCTCGTCCAACGAGCTCGCTCTGCAGCCCAAGCCCAAGCAGCACCGCAGCTCCGCCAACGCCGTCACGAGCAACCTACACCGCACTACCAGCCGCCGAGGGGGGGCAACATTTCAGATCAGGGAAGAATGTGAGAGATTCTTTTGTGAGACCATGAAAACCGTGTTCCAAGGTGAGCGGAACGCGGTCGGTAATGGCTCCTGCCTGACTGGTGTTCAAGGTGTGCTTACGCCGCCCGACCATTACCTACCTACACCGCCGTCCTCGCTGCCGGGCATGAGCCTGGGCTCGGCCGTCGGCATCAAGGGTTGGATGGAATTCTGGGACTACGCGGGAGGCGCGAGTTTCCGGGCTTTCGTGGCCGAAAAGGGCGACGAGAAGTCGTTGTTCGCATTCTTCGACAGCGGACTTGTCGGTCGAGATCTCAAGCAAGCGTACGTGCTACCCGTCTAATCCAGGACCCCCTTTCCTTGTACTGACTCAGACCTAGACTCCTTGCTTTGATCGAGCTGGCTGATGTTCCGCTGGGATGCTCTAACGTCGTTATCTGCCTGGACCGACTAATGCCAGAAGACCATGCGAAGTCCTTGATGCGAAGCTTACAATGGGTCGGTTTCGAACTGACCGCTCTCGACCATTGGGCGGAAGATCTCGATGTCGTCAGCAATAAGTGGCTCTTCTTGGGAATGGAGGTTTAAGCCTCTCCTAAATCTTTAACTGAAACTACTGCTGGGCTTGTTTCTTTATCATTGATGCAACAAATAGTCGCAGCCTACACTTGGTAATGGAGTCGGAGTTCGTCGCATGGATTTCAATAACGTTTGGCATTTTGCGTTGCGCATTGATAATCGGAATTGAAAAGCATGCATTGTGCGCAAGGGAGTCGGAGTTTCACGGACTGATCCGAATTTGCAGTTCTATGGGGGAAAAGCCATAGCTCTTTACTTATAGCCAGGGCTCTCTATCAACCAATACACATGCAAGTAGTCTATCAAAGTTCCCAATGCTGCCTCTTCTCCAGTATTTGACCACCAACGCCGTCTAGAATTGTGTCTTGTAGTGTCAAAAAACAGTAAGAATGGCTCCGATTGTTATAATTCACCCTCGAATTTCCGTACCTCCAGCCCTGCCGTCGCTAGGTGGTCTTTGACTTGTTCTACTGTGTATTCGCCTCTGTGGAACATGCCCGCTCCTAAGGCGGCATCCGTTGTCGTTTCTCGGAAGACTTCCTCGAAATGTGCGGGGTTGCCAGCACCGCTAGACGCGATAACCGGTATGTGCACAGCGTCTTTCACCTGAGAGATGAGCTCAAGGTCGAAGCCGCTGTTGGTACCATCGCGGTCGATGCAGTTGAGCAGAAGCTCACCGGTACCCATGGCCTCGACTGCCTGGGCGAGCTCGACGACATCTATATCGCGCGTTTCGCGACCACCCTTGATGGTGCAGGCGTACCAACAGTACTCCTCGCCTTTGGGGCCGGGGAAACGCGTGCGCAACGTATTGTGTCGCGTCGCGTCAATCTTTGGCACATATACCCGCTTTGGGTCGATGCTGACTACGACGGCCTGGTTGCCGTACGCCTTAGAAATCTGCTCGATAGCCGTGTTACCCCACAGCTTGCGACCAACGGCGTAGTACTCCTCGGCGGCTAGGACGGCATCGGATCCGATGGAAACTTTGTCGGCGCCGCTCTTAAAGTACATAGTGGCGATCTCGAGCGCACTAACCTTAGTGCCGTCCGTGTCGACCGTATCCCGGATGCCACCGCCGATGGTTAATGGCACGAAGACAGTCTCGGATGTGCGCCGCAGGATCTCGAGCATGGGTAGGTCGGCTAGCGGGCAGTCACGGAAGCTCGTGATGTTAAGGAACGTCACCTCGTCCGCGCCTTGCTCGTAGTACTTCTTGGCCATCTCGACGGGCTTGCCAAGATTCCGCACGTTGCGGTCATCACCCTTTTCTCGAACGTCGTACTGGTCGCCCTTTGTTACGACGAGGTCACCTTGATCGTTAGTCCGCACGTCAAGACAAGCGATCACGCGTCGCGTTAGCCCACCCGTCGACGCGGGACCCTTCACCTCTTGGCCCAGCGTCTTTTGCCCCTCGCCGGTCAAGAACGACTTTAGGACCCTCAACCCGGCGACACCGCTCTTCTCAGGGTGGAATTGCGTCGCCAACACATTCCCTTTGGCCACGGCACCAACAAAAATCTCGTCCCCATATGACCCCGTAGCAACCGTCCAGCCTTGGCTTTCCAACTCTCCCTGAACGTAGGGGTATTTATAGGAATGGACGTAGTAGTATTTGCTCTCGGGCCGCAGGTCGTATAGGCTCTTGCTTGAAGCGTTGGCACTGTTCCAGCCGATGTGTGGTACGGCCTTATTGGTATCGTTGAAGCGGTTCAGCTCTCCTTTTATAAGTCCCAATCCAACCACATCGGGGTCTTCTGAAGACCCCTCGAATATCGCCTGTAGCCCTACGCATATGCCCATGAACGGTTTTCCGGCGTCGATGTGGGCTTTTATGGCGGGTAAGTATCCGGCAGAAGCGAGTTGGCTGAGGCAGTGGCCGAAATGTCCCACGCCCGGCAGGATCAGCTTGTCGGCGTTCGCTACCTCCTCGGGTGTCCGTACCCATTCAACGCTATATCCTGTTTTCTCTATCGCATTAACAAGGGACCGCACATTCCCTGCGACATAGTCAAGCAGGTGGACTTTCGGCATTGTGAACGGGTCGCTGCCGTCGGCAAGATATTACTTGATAGTTGCGCAAGACTGAGAGTGATAGTCGGATGTACTAAAGAGATATTCTGAATACTGAGTGTCTCCCCTTGGAGATTATGCGCGTGGTTCTATAGAATAAAGATGTGACTAAGTCAGCGGAATAGGAGGTATGCTTTTCCGGTGACTCAAGGGTCCTTGCGTGATTCATTGGCGGCTCATTTTCTAGCGATGAGGGGCATTCGCAAGTGCCCCTCCAGTTGCAATGCCGTCGCGAGTACTGCCACTATTGACCGCCCGGAAAGTCGCTGAAAAGAGTAAGCACCTTGAATTGTTAGCGCATGCATGCATGCATTGGATCCACTTCATAGCGCGCAGTACCTAGGTACATTTACCTACCGGTCTAGGCTAGATGAACCATTAATCGCGTCGTTTATCGTCAAGCTCCAACTTTTATCTTCATGCTCTCTCCAGGGACATCGAAGCATTAAAACTTCCAATGCCTTGCCGACTCCCTTCTATCTAGCCAATCAAAACAATACCTGCAAGCTTGCTCCTTTGACAATACGGTCTTTCTCAATGAAATCCGTCCATAGAAGTATAAAGCTTAGCCGACAACGACCTGATGGCTAGTCCCAATCTGCTAGATCCTAGGCTTCGAAGCCCCAAGACAACGGCTTCTGTACCATCTCAAGCTATAGGACGTGTTGAGGAACAAGAGAATGAGTCGGAATGGGAATATGAGTATTCAACTACCGAGACGGAGGTACACCTCTCTGTTCGATATCTCTCGTGCTACGTGAAACTAATATGCATCAGACCTTCTACGTGACTTTGGACCTATCTACGGCTGATTTCAAGGCCCAAGACCAAGTGAAAAGCAACGATTTTCCTTCTCGTGGTAGATGGCAACTTCAAAGAGCCACCCAGTTTCGCGCCAATCGGGCTTCGCATAACAGTGCTGCTAGTAGTGCTGCCAGCTCTGATGCGGAGCGCGACGACGAAGACCGGCCTGATATTTCCCGCAAGGATAGGGATAAGCAGATTTCTAGCCCGCAAGATGACGACAGCGCCAATCCAGAGAAGGTGCAAATCCTTGAACTGCACTCTGAAAACCCCATCATCTCTTACAAAGGCCGTGTGTTTTCCGGGCGATGGTGCGAGAACACGACGACAGAGCTCCTCATGACACGATCTGACGAAGGAAACCCATTGCCTGTTCTCCGACACCTTGAAGACGGCGTTGATCTTCTAGCAGCAAGCTCCGCTCGAATCAACGTCACAGAACAGAAATTCAAGCCGAAGGTAAGCAACAGGGAGCGCCAACGCGCTAGCGCTCATCTACCTCAAACTATCATACCACCCGTCGATCTCAAAGCAAGCCAGGAGCGCATCGACCAGCGCAATTTTCTCGCTGACTTGATCGCTCTCAAAAGACGCAAGGGCGAGACCGACGATGTCACCGTCATCGCACGGAGCATGCAAGGGAAACGGGCACAAACGAAAGTTAAGGGGGTTCGAACGCACCGTCGAGGCCGCTGGGCCCACCCCAACAAGCTCCATGCTGTTCGTGGTCTCGAGGAGAGGCCGCGTCGTGGTGGTAGGAGAAGGGGGGGCGGTCGGGCGCGAGGGAAATGGGCGCTCTTCCCGTTGGAAGAACCCGCGCAGGACCCAGCGTCGGCCGCTTCTTCCAGGGTAGCTTCACCTGCTGAGGGCGAGACCAGTATATCCACGCCAACGCCCTTCCACTGGGACGATCTAGAAGAAGGGCAGGATGATTCACTTGCTCCGATGGAAGGAATTGTAGAGGCCGATGAGGCCGATGAGGACGATGAACAGGACGAACAGGAGGAAGATGATGGGGAAGATGACGACAACAACGACTACGATGAAGACGAAGAGGACGATCAAGGAGAGATGGATGAGGATGAAGACTGAATTCGACCGTAAAGACTAATACATATACCTACTTTACAGTCAATTTGCCATTCAACGGACCTCTCAAACGTCTTAAATTGTTCTGATCCGCGGTTTTTATCATGCAGCATCTATGTTATAGTTTTGCATCAGAGCTCCCGAGTCTTTTCATCACTACCAACAAGACCTCCAAGGTTACAAAACTAAACATATTAAGAAATGCGCCTTAGAATAGGTCGTCGATACTTTTATCCGCGTCTTTCTTAATGAGGTCCACCATACCCTTTAATATTCAAGTATTAGCAAGCCAATATCTTCTTAGCAATTGACTAGATATAAAAAGACAGAAGAGTTCGGTTGCAGAAACGATAAAGAAAAGAGAAGCCCTCGACGCCGCAGAATTCACTCAAAAATCACCAGATCTGACTTTATTATATAAATAAATGAGAGCTGAACTTACCTCGGGCATGACCGGTTTCCCATCATCCCCCTTGACATAGCGAAATGGCATCTCAGTGCTCTCGTGCTCGTTGATCTTGAGGTCCGGGTGGTCGATATATGGGACCATATTTAAGGTAACTAGATAGGTAGTGAGATAGAATGTCAGTTACGAAAGACAACTAACGAATACATGATGGAATGGTTCGGAGTTTTCGTATTGTTTTCATGGCCTCTCGCATAGGTAGCCGGTGAGTTAGAAGACGATAGAGAAGAAAGGGGTGATAAGGTCAGTTGGTAAGTAGGTAGGCAGGCAGACAGCAAATGCTTACATTGCTCGTCGATCACCATCCGCGTCACCCGCACAGCTGTGTCTGTCGTCATTTGCACGGGGCCGAGACGTCTGCCCTCGAAACCTTTTACGCGGAGCTCGCCTGTGCGATCTGTTTATATAGAGGGATGATAATCGTGAGTAAATCCGCTCCATAATTTCATATTGGGTAATTCTCTTGCGCGCGAACTACGTACCCCTTGGCGGATCGTCACCTATGGAATTATGTCAGTAACTCACAATTATCTGCCAGGGGTGAACTTGAAGAGCAAAAAAGTGAAGAACCAGCTTTGCTTCTGATCAGTGAAGTATTTTGTCCGTCGTTCCACGTCACAACACCCCTGATACATATCGATGCAAGTTTCCGTCATGCGGCAATCCGTCTGCATGCACTTTCGACGCCACTTCAGCCCAAAAAAACACAAACACACAGACATAACGTCTCCTCCAAAACCGAAAGCGAGACCACCAACATTCCAAACCGGCGAACAAATAGCCTAGCCTCAAATCTATCCTCATTTCACACAGAAAAAATGAAAATAAAAATAAAGAAAAGAGATAAGAACCAACTTACCCAGAATTCCTCCAAACAGAAAGGTGTCAAAAAGCGCCTTATCGTCGGGATTAATATCCTTCTCGGCGCGAGGATCGAGCAAGCAGACCCTCTTGCGCTCTTCGCCCGGATACATCTCCTCGACGCCGCGGGTCTCGGGCCGGAACCCCTCGACCTCGGTGAGTTTCGAGGGCAGGTTGGCGGCGAGTTGGGGCGGGAGGGACGAGAGTATGAATGTGCCGCCCGCCCGTGTCGTCTCCTTTGCGATGGCCGTGTACTCGAGCTCGCTCCATGGTCCCAGTTCGGGATCCAGGTGCTCTACTATGTAGGTTTTGCGGTTGGGCATTTTTGGTAATTTGTTTGTGGGCGTTTGTTTCTGGGTGTGTGAGAGAGAGAAGAGAGAAGAGAGGGTCACCACTCTTGTGATAGTAATGACACGGGCGACTGTCCAAGTTTTGTTTTTCTAATTTTATATCCCTTCGTCGTAAGTTGTTTGATCCGCAGAGTCAGGGCTCAATGAGCAGATAGGTAGTAACAATGACGTAGAGGATGAATATCTTCAGATACGTCGCGTAACGTAACTCTCTCTTTCTCTCTATATGAGTTTCGTTATTTATACTTTTCCTAATCGATGAAGGAACAAACTGGTTGCACAGATGGAGTTTGAGCAGGTGTAATGTGAATATTGGCGTGACTGACGTTGGTTGGTGCGTAGTCGACGATGAGAAGATCCACTGTAGCGAAAAAGAGTCTTCTGATTGGGCGCTTTTCTCTCGACAACGATATAGACTAGTGTTCAACGTTATTTAGGACGTTGGATAGATAAAGTATGTACGTACGTAGGGTGCAGGAATCATGAGAAATTGTGATTGTGAGCCTGACTTGTACTTCACTGCAAGTGATCCTCACCTTGACCGTTCACATCATACTCAATCAAGTGTATTAAAACTGTTTGGCCGTGGGAATAACAATTTTCTTTTGTTCCAAGGCCAATAGGCCGAAATAAACCGCATGTGTTGATATTATACATCTTTTCCAGTCTGAACGCCAAGCGGGAGGGCCAGGAGACAACCTCCTTCCTCTATTCCCCATGTAATCCATGCAAATCGACCGATAACAATACAATCTTAGTCACAGCCCAATCATATTCGCAATTGTGAGACTCGCAAGGAGTGTCTTGAAACATCAAGGCATCGATTTCCTCGACTTCGAAGGCTTCGAGGGCTGCACGTTCAAGTCCTTACTCTTTCGTTTTTTGGTAGGGCGACTGGATCCTCCCTTGGGTCGATATCCCGGATCGTCGTCTCGCTTTCTTTTACCCTTCAGAGTGCCGGCCGCGGGAGCCGCCTCATAGCCCGTTTCGTCATCCCAGTCCATTGATTCAGCGGTTTCTTTCTCCCGCTCTTTCTCCTTACGACCGGCGGTAGACTGCCTCTTGCGGGAAGCGGCACCCTTGCGTTTACGGCCATCTTCTTTCTCGCGGTCATCCTTATCTTTATCTTTTTCTTTCTCAAGATCTTGCAAAAACGTCTTGGGTGCATGTCTCCTGAGCCAGTTATACACGCTAGTAGGATTACGCAGAGCGAAATTTGCAGGCGAGTTTGCAGTTATGTTGGTTCCAACAACGGAGGGTGCTAGAGTAGACTTAGGCTTAAGCCCGAGACGCATATCAAGCTGATACAAGTACTCGTCAACATCGTCGGCCGAAAGGAAAGACGTTGGATGAGTCTGGGTATCCGCAGGTTCCAGGTCTTCCCGTACTTGAGGGTTCCGTTGTATGTATTCATCGTAACTCTGATGCGGCACTTCTTGAATAAGCTTCTTGAGAGACTTGGTAGGTTTCTGGGTAGTTTCAGAATTATCGCTGTCTGTGTCGTCATCATCGTCGTCTTCAAGATTGAGATCTATACGTCGCTCGAAGGGAATCTGCGGCGATTCATTGATGTCCAGCAACAAGTCCATCAGGCGGCTATGGAGCGCAGTCCGTCAGCAATAGTTCGCTTACCAAAGCATGGCGATGAAAAACACAGGGATGCCTACTCGTTCTCAATAGCAAGACGTTTGGCCGTTCGCATTGCTTTCAGTTCGAGCGAATGCAAGTCCTCGCTCTCCCGCATTCTCTGGTCGAAGGTGATGCGCATTTTCCGGTACTTCTTCTTCCATGACTTGTACGATGGCCGGGCATCAGCCAAATGCGCGTCTTCGTGTGAGCGATCTCGCAGATCAGGCTCTGTTTTGATTCCAGAGTGATCCATATTGACGCTGGCGCTGGCGCTGGCCCGCGTCCAGATTTCTTGTTTTTGTGTTGGAAAGCTATTCAGTGGTCGCGACGAAAGCTTGCCGAAGAATGCACGAAAGATGCAGAAGGATGATAGAATTGAAAATTGGATGAAAGTAAATGAGAGGGGAATCTAGGGTAGGAGTAAGGCGATTTAAATAGAAGTACAGATTAGACTTTTTCTAGGGATACAAAAAAGAAAGGGCGCAGCTGGTTTGTACAGGTTTTGGGGGCTGCGACGAACGGGCGGACTCGGATTACAGTGATGTATCCAAGTTTTGCTGTTTTAGAGCGTGCCACGCCTCCTTCCATCGACTACGCGTTTCCTGTCCCGGTGGCCTGATTAGCTTCATCAATACTTCAATGTCGGCCTGCACGGGCAGCCTTAGGTGGCTTACAGGGGTAGGTACCTAGGTAATGTATCTACCCGCAACACCCATGCCTGAAGCCCCGCTGCAGACCTGGAATAGGTTGGCAAGTCAACCCCACGTTTCCGTACGACCTCTACGATTTACAGTGCAGCTCAGCAGTCATTGTCACGCCCGATCGATAACCCATTGTCCCTCTTTGAGCCTACCTAAGCACGTAAAAAATCTACAGTCCAAGGATTCCCCCAGTATATGCTCCGCGCCCTCACAAAAATGGCCGAAAACGCAGCGAAACGTCTCAAGACATCCGACGGCGGGGTGACCATCGGCACGCACAACGGGCACTTCCACGCCGACGAGGCGCTGGCCGTACATATGCTGCGCCAGCTACCCACGTACACCTCTGCCTCGTTGCTGAGAACGCGCGACCCGGCCCTACTGGCGACCTGCCACACCGTCGTCGACGTCGGAGGCGAGTACGACGCAGCTCAGAACCGCTATGACCACCACCAGCGGACCTTCACCACCACGTTTCCCGGCCGTCCCACCAAGCTGTCGAGCGCGGGGCTCGTGTTCCTGCATTTCGGTAAGGCACTCGTGGCGCAGCAGTTGAACCAGAGTGAGGACAGCGAGGACGTCGGTGTGGTGTGGCGGAAGCTGTACGAGTCCTTCATCGAGGCCCTAGACGCCCACGACAACGGCATCTCGGCCTACGATCCAGATTCGCTGGCCGCGGCGGGGGTAGAGAAGCGCTTCAGTGATGGAGGATTCAGTCTAGGTGCCGTCGTGGGCCGGCTGAACCGGAATTGGAACGAGCCCTTGCCTTCGGACCCCGTTGAGGCCCAGGCCGCCGAGGACGCACGCTTTGAGAAGGCGAGTAAACGCATTGGCGAGGAATTCGACCTCGACCTCACCTACTACACGTCCGCCTGGCTGCCAGCGCGTGCCATCGTGCAGGCCGCGTATGCGAAGCGCCACGAGTACGATCCCCAAGGTCGGGTCATGGCGCTAGAGGGACAGGCCGTGCCGTGGAAGGATCATCTATACACGCTAGAAGAGGAGCAGAAGACGGAAGACCAGAACAAGGTCCTCTACGTGCTATACGCCGAGAAGCCCGCGCCCGACGCCAAGTGGAGGATACAGGCCGTTCCGGTGTCCAAGGACTCCTTCCAGAGCCGCAAGGCGCTTCCCGAGCCCTGGCGGGGTGCGCGCGACGAAGCTCTCGACGGAATTACTGGCGTGCCCGGTGGTGTCTTCGTGCATGCGTCAGGCTTTATCGGAGGAAATAAGACGTTCGAGGGTGCCAAGGCCATGGCCGACAAGGCTTGTTCTTTTTAAGTTTATATAAGGGAATATCAGGAAAATGGCCGGGGAAGGAGAGTATTACGAATGCCTACCTACGGAAGGATACCGGTTGCAAGGATTTGCATATAGCCAAAACGGTTGTATTTCCAATACGGAAACAGGGGATAGACAAAAAGCAACTCATAGGGTCACACTCATGAAATCAACTGAATCTTTCTAGAGTCAACTACTATCTCCACACGTAGGTCCTGCTTTACACTTCTTCCTGGTGACGATAATGCAATCCTCCCTCACCATCACAAACTATTCAAGATATCCAAAAAGCCAAGTGTAAGCAAGTTCCTCTCTTGAGAGCGACGCAAAGCAAAGCCAAACACCATAAGATTACAGTTGTGGTAAGGTCAACAATGCCATAAAGTTAAATTCTCAATGCAGTAGGCGTCGAAAGGAGTGGGAAAACGAGGGAAATAATCATCAATTGTGTAAACTCGTACTAGCATGTGAGAGCATGCAGAGTTATGATGCAAAACCGGGAATTCCGCTCCCTCCCATTCGTCCTCCTCGTCTCCTGACAGGACAACTATCATAAACCAACCCTAACGCCATCGAATCCCACCATAGGGGGAAGAAACCCCTCAAAAACAACTTCATGAATCATCGTGAATGCCACTCCATCACATCCTACAGACCGCACACGGCGTATTTAGACCCCCCTCGGGCAAATTTTGACAGCAACAGCCAGTCTTTCCTACTACGCCGCAAAACTGAGTAGAATTCCCGGAAAATAGGACAAGTAGTGGGCTTGAGCTTTTGTTGTGCACTGCCAGAACTCCGACCCGCAACACCAAATCCGCACTCCGCAAGCATTTTCGTGCCAGGCCCGTTGTGCTGCCTGTTTCGAGGCTCTCTCCGCGCAAACTACAAATCGAAGAAATCGTTCCAAGCGTTACTCTTCAAAGCAGAGTACTCCGGTGTGAGTGAGGGCTCCCCTCATCTTCGGATGGGAATACCCTTGGCCTCGGCGCCGTCGGCCGCGGGGGCGCTCTCCTTCTCGTTCGGGTCGTTCTCATCGCTCATGCTGGACTCGCTCTTGAACAAGCTGCTCTCCTTGACAGGGCTGCCGGAGAGACCGACGGTGGGGCTGATCTGGTGGCCGCTCACGCCGCCGCTGATGCTGGGGTGATGCTGGTGGCCCGGCCCGCCGTTGAGGGTGCCGGTCTGGCTCGGGCTCGACAGGTGCGGGATGTTCTCGGGTACGGGGTGCTGGCTACCGACGCTGCCTGTGTCCAGCTTGTCGCCCTTGCCTGCCTTGGACATGGCATAGTCCCCGCTGTCGAAGTACTTGCGCTCCTTCAGGTGCTTGGCGAAGTGGTCCGACTTGGAAGGTAGCTTGCCGTACAGACGGAAGAGACGCTGCTCGTCGGGGGTGAGAGACTGGAGCGGGCCAGCGCTGTCAGTTTATTTCTTCCATGATTTGAATTGCAATACTCTTGCGGGATTGTTTGCTGTGTTTAGACTCGGTTGGGCTACTTTAAAACAGACAGTGAAGACAAAGACGTGGAGATGATGGTATTGAGACCCGGTTCAAAACAGCCAGAAGGCAGCATCGTTTCATGCGATTCGGTAGCAAATTTGGATGATTTGATTATGTAGAGAGGAATGGAAGTGGCTAGCTTCGGGGTACTAACCGAGATGTCAATCTTGTTCTTCTGGTGAGGGTTCATGGCGACGTAGGAGATCTCGAGGATCTGGAGGATGAATCGAAATATCTCGGTTGTTTGTCTGCCTGCGCCGGCACTGGTTTTGGTTATTTGATTCGCGGGATGCGGAGGAGGACGAGGTCAGTCGCTTTATCCGATCGTGGTTCGTTTGCTTGTGTAGTCTAAAATGGCACGAGAAGTGGTGGTGGTGGTGGTGTCAAGTATGATATGTGGTGCAGTGGTGATGGTGTGGTATGCGTAGCCAAGATATAGACCACCCGCAATCTGGCAGCGATTTGGAGTCTGAAGAGGGGAGCAGAATAAATTGACTTGTTGGGTTACCATCCGGCAGCCGTAGCGGGGTCTTTACTGTAGTGACCTAAAAGTGGGATTGGTGGGACGGAAGGCCCCTCTGTTTGGGTCTAGACAAAAGGGTGTACTGTGCTATCAGGTCAAAATGTAGGTAGTCCAATCAGGGTCCGTCAACAGAAGGTGTCTTTGAAGCTGGGAGCTTAGCTTGGCGGAAGTGTGGTCGAGTGACCTTTGGTCTCAGTGGAGCTTTGTCTTCGAAAGACAATACCAGCAACATACGATTAGAACGATGGGCAGAGCAGCCTCGGCGGCTGTCTCGACGAGTCGATCGTTACAATATTTATAAACACTTGTATCCCTAGCCTGCGCTACATAGTAGCACACATAAGGTCAAAGGCGGAAATTGTTTCTTCATGCGGTTGGCAGGGTTTCAATATGAATGACTCAAGACCAGTTAATCAACACGGGTTGCTCATCGCCATGGTCACCGAAACACCATAATGATAACGCTTCTTGTAATAATCAATAGTGCCCAATCATCACATTATTAGCCCTTCAACGTTCCCAGTAGGTCCTAACTCATTCTGACTTAATGGGTCGCTGTTCAGTCTTAACAACGCCGCGTCTAGTACGCCTGTAGATATCACCTTCAGTCTGGCCAATAGATACGTAGTCTATGTCTACCACACGGTGAATTGTAATCGGGTGACCCATGGACATCTCATTGAGTTCCGATGCGTAGGTTGCGTAGCTACGTTTCACTACCCATAAATCATCATGGGAGAACATCGCCCAGTCTTCACGAATCGTACTGAAGTCCACAAACCCGTAGGCATCGCGCTGAAGACCGAGGTAATACTGACGGCGAGCTTGTTGATCTGCCGTTGCTGTCGGTAAGGTCTGCGGGTGCCTGGCCGGTCTAACCACGAGCATGATCTCCCTGAGTTTTCTTTTTCTTGCAAGAAAAATGACCTTTAGTCCAGCCCAGATCTTATCTACTCGGCTGATAAGGTCCGAGCGCCACTCCATCTCTGACGAGCAGTCGCAAATGAGGAGGGCCAGACGCTCAATTTCCTGACACCAGGGGCTTTTCTACAGTCGCACAAAGAGATCGGGGTGTCGAGGGTCGGTGAGATAGACGAGATCCCGCCTCGTATCGAAAGTGAATATCTGCCTTGCTCTTTGAGTCTCGGCTTCTATGAACACGCTGGCACGGTCGAGGTACTCATGGATCGGGCCCGGGAGTGCGTAATTAGCTAGACCTCTGTTGGCCATTTTCACGACCCAACGCAATGATGAACCACAATTCCGAGCACTTTGGTAAAACTTCTTTCTGAAAAATTCATATTCTTCCCAGAGGTCTAAGCACATCTTCAAATTTCCTAAGGCAAATCTGATGGCGCCAAAGTGTCTTTGGAGACTAGTCCGGACGGTGCTAGGCGTTCGCTGCAGGAGCAGATCCTCGGTCGCAATGTTCAGCTAGGATAGCGAAGGGATCATTAGCTGTTTTCCTAAGCATAATTTGAAGGCGTATTCTGAAGCATGCGTAGCCTAGTGCGTGTTCTTTTCAAGTACTCAAATAATGGAGACTAGGAATGACCATGGGGAACCTACAAGTAGGAAATTGATCGTGCAGTTTCGAACTTGATAAAAGTTGCCGCCGAACTGCTCTTCGGATGCCAGGTAGAGATTGATGTCACGTACGAGCCCCGGATAAACATCTCTCAATGACGTTACGATGCGCTCCATGCGGTGTGCATGATGTTGGATATGAAGTGCCTCGTCAAGTATTGATACTTGTCTTCCCATGTGTACAGCAGGGGCAAGGAGCGGCAGGTTAGCCATCACTAATCCTCCATGAAGTATGTTGCGGATGGTCATGTGGGACCTAACGCTAGCAGGGTCAATCGGAGGGACGCATTCGTTGGTTTCAGCCTCAATGGCTCTATAAAGAGATAGCTGTCAGTTTTCTTTGGAGAGGAGTGGGCTATACAAGAACGAGGGCACATACTGATAGATCGGACACGCGAAATCCTGAAGCCAGTGAAATACATCAGCTGGTGCCGGTCGTAATATGTGAATTAGAGTCGGCGGCATCTCGAAGAGAAGTCCGTGAAATGTTTCGAGTACTGAAATGATGCAGAACTAACTGAGAGCGCTTCCGAAGCAATGATTACCACAGAAGCACATCAAAACAAAATGGATGTTGTGTTAGACAAAGTAATTAGAGAACAGTAAGACGGCAGCTGGATACTACGAGTCTTTTACCACAAACTTCCTGACGAAAGAGCTTGCATACCGTACCTGCCCTGCGTCACTGAGGTTTGGTGCTGTGTTTCGCCGTTGTTGGACTCGCCCTTTCCTCTCTACCTTATGCATTAATTCATATCAGTCTTCCCGTTTTTGAGGCAGGTATCATTGTCACGGAACCGAACTGTCAGCACTAAATCATCATACTATCAAAAAAATAAAAAAAACAAAAAAACAATAGAACATCATCAATTTAAGCCCTTGATCTTCTACATTTGATTATATACATATCGTAATGCTGAAGATCTCCACAAAGTTCGTTCAGAGGATAATCATCCTGCTATAGCAAAACTAACTCTATCGTCCTCCCTTCAACTTCCCCCCTGGAACCCCTTAATACGGATTCAATACTAACATTAGATTTTCTAATTTCTTGCTTTGTAATGCAAAATCCTCTAGCACTAGTGAATCAAACACGAAAGCTTGGACAATCAATCATCGGCTAAATATATTCATACAAAACCTCAAGTTGATGAAATGTCTTCACGGGCTTTCGTGGAAGATACAGGATGGAAAATCTAATTGATAACTCCATAATCCGTTTACATTGAATAGGCTCCGAGCATCTCAATGTATGTCACCATCGAGATCCAAGGAGGTGCTTCACCGAATGACTCTCAAGGTCAAGATATTGAACGGAGCACTTCTGCGTGAAGATGAGAAAACGGGCACAAAATTATAACTCGATATTATTGTTTGGCGGAGCTCAGTAGCACTTAGATCATTGAGGTAAGCGATAGTCCTAGTGAAGGTACGTTCCATAGCCAGAGTACTGCCACCCTAGATATTTGCGTTATTTTGCTTCCTCACATGACGAGTAGTCAAGGCTAGTTGATTAATAATATTAGTTACAACATGCTGATACCCTAGAGCATCCTACTTGCGCGAGTTGTAAATCACACCATAAATTTAGTATTAGCGAATCTTGAAAGATAGAATATTTATTTTAGTGATAATAAGTCTGCTTGGAACTTTTTCATGAGACCTGAGGGATATGGACGGGGGGAATAGGGATTCATACATCTAGAAGCAGAGTTGGTAGTTGTCATATATGATGTAATATAGCGAGTCAATAAACTAATCCTCGGGCTTTGCCAGCTCTGCAGCATAATCCTCTAGATGCCTCTTGGATTTGATCAAATACAGCAGCAATGATATAAATATCTTACAAGTGAGCCTTCTCTCGGATCTCCTCAGCGCGCCTTTCGACATCCGCCGCAAGATTGGCCCTATACTTCTCAGGATCAACACGGGCGACGATCCATGGCGCGTGGGTAAAGAGATAGTTCATCTCTTCGAGTGGTAGAAGCTTTGTCTCTGGCAAGATGGCGTAGAAGAAGATTGCATTTGTCAGGTTGGCGATGACGAATAGCAAGAAGTATTTCCAACCCACAGCTTCTACAGCAATCTCCGTCACTTGCCCGATTAGCGTATTGAAGGCGAAGCTCGTCATCGTCGCGATTGAGACACCTTTGCTACGTGTATGCGTATCGAAGATCTCAGCTGGAATTATCCTATTCGGGGGAAAGAAGGAAGGAGATGTTAGTGAATGCTTATTATCTTCGTCGAGTCAAATCAAAGCTATCGGATAGAGTAGATCTAGATAGGAATTTCATCGTAGTCTGCGAGTTAACACTTACCAAGACAGTGGCCCACAAGCGTATGAAAAAGAGACGTTAAAAATCCAGGTACTAGTGGTGTTGTCAGCTATGCACCCTGCTTCAAGCGAGTTTCAAAAACATTTGGCTTACACAATGATGAAACCCCATCCAGCAGTGCCTCCCGAGTTAGAAGAAGGGGGAAATAGAGCTGTAAAGCGCACAAGTTAGCACTAATTGGTCTTGATACATGCAACTTTCTCACTCCAAACCGGGTGACCTACCGAGAAGAATAGCTACCACGACAAAAGTCAGGCAGTTGACCAGATTCCCACTGATGAGCACAGGTCTCCGCCCAAACTTATCGATAGTCAACAAGCAACAGAATTGGGCGATGAGCGCAAGGACACTGTTAATAGCCTGGTATTTCAGGGCGTTCTCAGGAGAGATGCCGATTTGAGCAAAGATTGGGACAGAGAAATACTGGATCGCCGAAACACCGGTCAATTGGATTGAGGCTTGAATGGAGCAGGCGAGGAATAAGCGGCGGAATGCAGATCTGGGAGAACAGTTGTTAGACGAATGACACATTTCAGCTTTGGAGAGGAGAAAAGAGGGGTTAGTAATGTAGATTTTAGAACTCACTTGTTCTTGAACAGTTCGACATAGCTCTTTGCCTCCTTTTCGTGCTCGTCTGTGATAGACTCTTGAATCTGAGCGAACTCAGCGCGGACCCAGGAATCATTGATATCACCTCCTGAGTGTAGCCTAGCAAGAGTCGCGAGTCCTTCTTCAGGCCTATATAGTATTAGCAATCGAATGCATTCTCAACGCATATAATCTCGAGAACAAACCTATCATGATCGATAAGCCAGCGTGGACTCTCGGGGAAGAGCAAAATCAAAGCCGCCAGGACGACTGCAGGGACGATCTGAATAGCCAGCGGTACCCGCCATTGAGCGTCATTTTTCAAGTTGGTATAGCATCCGTATGTTGTCCAACCCGCGACAAGGGCGCCGATTCCAAGCATAAATTGCTGGAGACTTGTTACACGTCCTCGGATCGATGGATGTGAGATTTCGCTTTGATACACAGCTAAGCGCTCTAAGTTAGAAAACATTCTTTATATATGTTGAAGCTGAGCTAATACTGCTTTACGAGTCCAAAAAGTCAAGGCTTAGTTGAAGACTTGGCCACTTACTAGAAAAGAAAGTTAGCTTTTTTTGTAAGAACATCTAGACGAAACCTCGACTTACCGAATGATCATCGTCAAGAAACCAACACCGAGTCCAGCGAGAGCTCGTCCAGCGTAGAGGTAGTTAATCGTCTGGGCTCCAGTCTGAAGGGAACCTCCGAGGATGAATATCAAAGCGCCCATCATGATAGTCAATCGTCTACCAAGGTGATCACCGGCTAGGCCAGCAAAGCCAGCACCGAAGAAAGCGCCGCCTGTAAAGAGACTAACCACGGCTCCACTGACCAGGAGAAGTGTTAGCATATCAAAACATCAACGGAACACGCTACAAGCGTTCTGGGGTGAAAGGAGGAAATGTATACTTTTGTGCGGCATTGGTACCAAACCGTGTGGCGTAGGCCGAGCTGCCGACGACCCCAGCAATAACCCCGAGATCATAGCCATAGAGTACGCTCCCTGCCCTTTTGTTAGTAATCGCTCGAGGCTTTGGAGCTTGTTGGGATATCAAGTGCAGGATATGCTCATTCAGGACATCCATGTCTCTGAGACATGCAAAAAGGGGGGATAAAAAGACTCCAGTGGACTTACCTACGGAGGCAAAGACGCCCACAAGGAACTGTTCTCATGTTAGCAATTTGGTAGAGAACTTGGTGATGTGTATAACGTGTTCAAGATAAGTGTTTCTTCATAGGGGCGTATCTTACTTGATAGGTGTGAGGATTCATGCTGCTACGTCTTCTTCACAATACTAGATATTATTCAGAAGCCAATGACATCCCAGACAGCAGAATAAGTCGACACACAAAGCTATATAAATCAAGGCTGGTGATACTGCCCTCTTATATGCCTCCGCATAAGTGACGGGATCCCTGTTCACTGGGCGGAGTGGGTCGGCCAAAGCACACCTTCAAAACTCTAGTACTTGAATCATTGACAGCGATGCCAATTAAAGTCTTAAAAATAGAATAACTAGACTCTGCCTGAAATAAAGCTTGTGCTCTACTTAAGAGCTTGATTTTTTATTTTTACGATTTTTTTTGGCAGTTCTATTACGTGGTCGAATTGAAGGCGACTATAACACGTGTGTAGTGTTTTGACTGACCTAGGCTCTTTTCCGGGATCTGGGGAAGAACACGATGCTGAATGGAGGGTTTTTAACATGGTTGTAGCCGTCGCCAATATGCGCTCCAATGATAGGTCTTGAAGAGGCATGGGGGCATCTTGGGAGTCTGGGGTAGATATCGAATGATGCGGAGAGAATTCTCCCCCACAGCCAAGTCAGCCAATACCCCGTTCACCGAAGTACAGCTTGTCTTCGGAAGTCAACGCGATTTGAACCATACCGCTGGTTTGGTTTGATGTGCAGCCGATGCTACTCTCAGGCCATCTCGGTGCGGCTCAGAAGCAGCTTAACCCGGGTTATTGGTAACACACTTGAGTCGAGCGTCATGCATACGTGAAAAGTAATTGATACGAAGTTAAAATTTCATTGGGTATCTTGCTTGCTATGCTCTTGTACGCCTATAAATCAAAACTGCTATGAATGCCAACTTCCTTTCTGACCTTCAGCGATGGAATGTATGATTCGACATCTCGAGGTCTGGCATACCTTCCGTCTCCCCAAATTCTTGAATTTGGGCCCTTGTGGACCCGTGACATAGTGATACTGGCCGAAAAGCCTCCACTGGCGTGTGTCATCAAGACCATACAACTTGTCACCCCATCGACCCCGGAAGTGGAACCAGCTCGTAGGGGCTTCGGGGTTCTCCCGAGTTGGTTCTAATCCTTCACCTTCAACTGCTGAATAGTCATACCAATAGCTCCTAAAATTCTTGGACGGGTCCCATAGTGGCCCACGGTCCGTCACATCTTTGAGCATCTGGAAGGGTAATACGTAAGGGTGATTTCCAGGCATTGCGTACATAGCGTGACTGCCAACAGCGCTGTATATAACCGGGCGTTGTGCTTGTGTCGCATTTCCACGCTTCTCAACAGCTTGCCACGCGTAGGCTTGACCACCCTCGTGTTCGCTAAAATACATAGCACGAGGCACACCCGATTCAAAACGTATCATAGCGTGCTCCCAATCACCAACGTGGTTGCCATATCGCGTCGCAAGGACAGTTTGCCCCAGGTTGTAGGCATAAAAGAAAAACCAAAAGGCATCAACCACATCGGATCCTTTATCTACTAAGATGAGCGTCGCTGGAGCTCGGGAGTACCCTTCTTCATTAGGCTTGTTCCTCGCAGATCGAGCCGCAAGCCGGCGTTGCTCCCGAGAAAGAGGGGTGTATGAACGCTTTGATGGTAGGCGAACACGTGTGTCACCATCCGGCACCTTCCTGGGATCGGATATGCGACGGAGGGGATGCTCTTTATCGACATCAAACCATGTCGTGTCTTCCTGAAGCCGTTTCCTCTCCGGAGTTCCGACGTCGACATCGTAGTCATCCAGCCCATCCTCAAACGGGATAGGTATGTTCGCTATACTGTGAAGCCAACTTGGGCGACACTCGACATTGTCCTTGCTTTTGAGAGTTACAAGCCCGATATGAGTGTCTAACTCACTTAAGCTCGATAGAGATAGAGATTGCGTTTGATTTAGCGGCGTATCATTGATGAACGGCATAACATGTTTGATATGATCATCTATATCAGAGGGCCAGAAGTGCTCTTCCGAGTAGAGATGAACGAGGGGCGCATAATTGAGCACATAGTCTGGTATCCCCTCTAGTTCTCTCGTTTTGATGCTTCTTCGGGTTCGATGGTTTGCACGAGGGGAATGGAATGCCGAGGAGTACCTCATGCCATTCGTGCATGCACTTTCGCGCGTGGTCTCGAGTTTGACTGGCGGGTCCGACTTAAGATGCATCAATCCACACAAGCCGACCCAGCGACAGGCTTGTCGGTCTAACCAGTAGGGTGATGTGTTCACCCATCGCTGGTCAGCTTCAATCTTTTCCTTGCTAGGAGGAACTGGGTTAAGGACACGCGGCAGAACTGTGAGTATAACGACGAGAAAGACAAATAAGGCGATCGCAATAGCGACGCGACGAAGGTGGTACATAAGTGAGGTTGTCGAAGTGCAGGCTCAACGACAAGGTGGTAGATGAATAAGGCCGCGGCAGGATGAAGAGATCTCTTCTTTATTCAACGCAAATGAGAGAATATGAACAGAGAGTGAAGCGAAAGACGCCTGTACAATGCCAGCATCATATTCCCCTCCACTCAGGTGCCCGAGGCTGATGAGGAACGACGTCTTATGAAATTCTGTGATTTTGTAGTTTGACTAATATTTCTGTAGGAAATTGAACTGAAGTTAGCGCTCTTGTCATCACTTATTTTAGCCCACGTGGCGGAGCGGTGACAGCCCCCAACCCGCCAAATCAGGTATAGTGCTTATTGATTTAAGCAATCATCATAATAGCTACTTATGGACAACAAGTCGTCTGTCTCATCAAGTTGTCGCAATGGTTGATGATGTTAGGCCCTTGTGTACCAAGAACGGCGTAGAAGATTCTATTTTCCAGTATATGTTGTGCCTGGTCTAGACTGCAGGCTTCGTATATACCATTACTCTGGTTCCACATCTATGAACAAGCCCATTCCCGTCTCCTGTGGGCCCATGATTCTGAAGCCATTGTTTTGATACAGCTTGACTCCCGGAGGGTCTGCACTCAATAAAACGTGCGCCTTTCCCTCCGCGGCGTGCGATTTGACTCTCGCAAGCAGCTTTTTGAGAATCACGTCTCCTAAGCCCTTCCGCTGGTGCTCCGGTAGTGTCATCATATCCGCGAGGACGAAGTACCAACCACCGTCGCCGACGAGACGGCCCATGGCAACAGCTTTCGTGGGCGCCGTCTCCTCAGCAATGTAAGCACCATGCCAACTACCCTTCAAAGCAGCGCTTGCTTGCTGCGCATTCTTAGGCGAAAGGCACGATTCCCGTAGATGTAGGTAATCTTCCACGGAGGGGTATCCTTCGACGAGGATATAACCTGCTGGTGGATTCTTCGTAGTCATTGTGTGTGTATTTATATATAGAGAGTTCTGAAAGGTAGTTTGGCGTAGATGATGGGATAACTAAGTCAGGGGTACGAGGATAGTATCAACACAACGGTCTCCATACTCTATGAGCTTTATAACGGCCACGATTACGAAAGTTGACTCAAAGGAAGAGGACCCGGCCCGGTCTCGGTCCTGATTTAATGCGTAGAGACAGATACAAGTGAGTCTACATAGTAGTTACGGTTGATCGTTAACTGTTAGGTGTGGGTATGTGTTACGATTTAGGTAGGTCCAGCCTTAGTTATAGCGTCTATAAGCTCTCCCCACAGTTGGTACATACCTAATTGTTTTGCTCGTGACGCTCCTGTTTATTCCTTAGCAAAACATGCATCATTATGGCAGAAGCAGACTTCGACGTCTCCTACCGGCCCGCGCCCTTTGCATGGCATTGCTTATAGCATTACTTTATTAGTATTACGAAACTATCCATTCCAGCCACTAACACGAACTATTACGGCACGACTAGCAGGCCCTTGGCTGCACGTCGCATTAATTCCATCAGTGTCAAGTGTATCGATTTCCAGTTGATTCGATGTCAGCTACGGTATGATCATACAATTGCATTTTGAACGGGTCAAGTGACAAGACTACCTAGTAACCTGTATTTGTACCCAAAGTAGAATATTCTCTGCCGGCATCGGTCCAAGGCATTGGACCAGCGTGAAATCACATCAGCCCAAAGAACTTCAACATGACAGATTCATTCGGAGGTGCGAAATGCCCGACTCCCTGGCCGAAGTACCCCACCAGCTGCGAGCCATCACCGTAGACTATCTCGGTGTACTGGGAACCCTCGGGAACGGAGGCTCCCGTGTTGTTTTTGGTATTTGTGAGGCCAAGCACGGCCGACCATTGCTTGAGCTGCTCATACCCGCACTGCGGCCTGACAAGCGCATCGGCCATGCCGTGGATTACCTGCATGCGGGGACGCTTACCCGTGTACCCTGGGTAAGCGTTGACGACGAATTTGGCCCATTCCTCCGGGGTGTGCTGCAGGCCCTGTGCGCAAGTTTGATTGTTGCCGAAGGGTGTCGGCTCCCCCAAGGACCCGGCGAAGCAGGCGAAAGCCGTGCCGGAGTATGCGGCGCCAGCTTCAAATACATCTGGGTAAGAACCCGCCACTGTGACGCTCTGAATTAGCGACCCAGAACTTGTTCGGAACTTTAAGGCCTCCGAGACCTGGCGATTGGGCTATGGCCCCGAGTGTTACTTACTGACGTTGGTCATCATTGCACCTGATGAAGCTCCGAAGACAAATACTTTCGATTTGTCGCCATTGTACTTTTCGAGCGTATAGTTCACCATGCTGATGATGCCGAGCGCATCGCCCGAACCCCCGTGTGTGAGCGATCCGGCATTGTTGACGTCCCAGCAGTTCATGTATTTGGTTGTTCCGGGATAGATGATGATGAATCCTTGGCTATCAGCATATGAAGGCAGCTTGGTGCCCGAGTACCACTGGGTAGACGAGCCCCCGCAGGGGTGAAGCTACATGAAGGTAATACAGGTCAGCGACAAGCTCAATCGATGCACCTCGGCAACATTCCGCAGGCGGCACCAAAAGCAGACGGAAGAGATAGTATACGTACAGCCACGATGACGGCCGGGTTAGCTGCGACCTTATCAGGCACGTAGATGTACATCTGGATCGACGAGGGATTGTCTCCGAAACTCGTCACCCGTTGAAGAGACGCTCCTAGCACCGAACCGGCCGTGGCCAGTAGGCCGACCGCAGTGGCACCGAATCTCATATCGATATACGGAAATTTCGGCTCTCGCGTAAAACAGCAAGTTAAAACAGTGTTGGTTTGGTCGCTACGTTGAGAATATTTCTTTTCTTGCAGATTTGTCCATCTCGGTTATATAGATGTTCCAGAGCCCATATTCTTTCTCAGCTAGCCGTGGAGCCGATTGAGAAAGCCGTTGTGGGGGGTTCGCAATATAGCCACGGCCGGCTCTGAAATACGGGATGTGTTCTGTTTTGATGATGGGTTTTGTGAGAAGCCTAAGCAATCGTTGCTTTCGGAGCCCGAATAGGCAGTAGAAGCCGTTGTTTCAAGCCTAGTGTCTGTGGTCAACGTAACCTCCAATATAGCCGCGAAGCTGCGAGGTGATATATAAAATGGAACGAGTAGATATAGCGTAGTATATTCAGGGCTTGCCGTCTCTAGTTGCCGTAAACAATGCACGAGCAATGCGATCAGACACAAAACATGACTCGCTCTTTACACGATGCTTCACACAATAACCCTCTTAAAAGAATCAATCATCATGAAGGTCAAAGAGACTATACTACAATAAGAGGGATGATGTTGGCATTGAAACTTCCAAAGACCTTGCTGGCCGCTAAGATAGTAAACCGATCTGTTAACTCCTCCGATGCTATAAAAAGCCAACAAATTCAAGACTAAGATACAAAATAAATATGGAAGAGAGTGTATGAATGCAAATCCTACAAGACCACGATCAAAACACCACATGACTCCAACTTAGTACAACATTTTACCCATACATGCCTCAGCTAACAAGATAATCCAGCCATCTTCTCTCCGACCAGGAACCATCAACAATCAGCTTCCCTGCCTAAGTAACAGTCCTGTGCTCCGTTCTGAAGATCGATATCTTCTTCTTCGTCGTCGTCAAGCCAGTCGACGAAGCAGGGCTCAACGCATCGTCGGCCATCTTCGTCTCAGGTTCAGGCGCAGGTGTATCATCACTGTCAAACTTCTGCTCAGGCGTCGCGTCACCTTCCGTTCGGAAGATGGACAGCTTCTTCTTCTTCTTCTTTTTGTCCTTCTTCGACTTGGTCGATGGAGCAACTTCGGGCTCCTGTTCCACATCAAGATACTCGGCGCGTGGGGGGTTGTACTGGGCCTCAACCTCAGGAATCGCGGGAGCGGGAGCGGGAGCGGGCTCTGGAGAGGCTTCTGGAAAGGCTTCTGGGACAGGAATAGGCGCATTCTCGGGCCATAGGGGTTTTTGGATTGACGTGGTCATGAACTGGTCCCAGCCGCCAGGATTCGGTGCTTCGTACGCGGCGTGATCCTCAGGTACAGGATCGGGCTGCGGAGGCTCGGGCTCAGCCACGAGCTCTTCGACGGGTTCTGGCTCCGGTGCGGGCGCAGGAGCCGGAGACACTTCTTGCTCCTGCTCTCGTTCGGATGGTGCCGGCTCCGCCGGTTCTGGCAGTGGCTCTACCTCGGAAATCGCCTCCGAGTCGGGAGCTGGCTCTTGTTTGATTGCGACGGGCTCAGGAGATGACATGGGAACTTCGGCGTCATCCGTTCGGGGCGGGGCCACGTCGTTGGTGAGCAAGTTGGCTAGGTTTTTCAAGATAATATTGCTGAACGATATCTTATCCTGCTCGACTTGGAGGTTCGTGTAGTCTAGGAATGCGGTCGGGGTCTGAAAGATATTTTTGAGACCCGACTGCACGAAATTGTCGAGCCACGTCTCGCTTGCGCTTGGGTCTAAGTGCAAATCTCGCAAGAGATTCAGAACAAGTGGGAACGGGAGTTGTTGTGCAAGTCGCTGGATTTCGTTTTTGGCTGTTTCTTGTAAAGCTAGCAGTTCATACTTGCGAGAAGCGTTATAGGCCCCTACGCCATTTTTAAGTTCGTCAACAAGCCTTTCATGACGGGAATTCCCTTTTGGTCTAAGGCATTGGTATGTATCGGTAAGGAGATAATAGAAGATGATGTGCCCAACTGCTGAAGTTACATCATCTAGGCAAATGCTTCTTGGTGGACGCGTTTCGCCTCGGAGCAGCTTTGAGCTGATCAACAGAGCGCTTGGGACGTTCAACTTCGGCCCACTGCCAAAGTATACTTCAGTACTGACGCTTTCAAATGGTCTATATCATAATTAGAAAGAACATTGCTGATTATGGCATGTGGGCACTACCTACGATGAAACTGGTCTCCCGTCATCTTCTTGGGCCATGGGAACGAAGTACGTTATCTCTCTTCGGCTTGTGGATCTTAACGGCCGTGGACTTCGGAGTGTATTAAGTAATCTCGCCATAACCAAATGATAATTCCATATGAGGATTTGGAGATAGTGGATAAAGAAATGTATGTAGTGGTGCGCCATGGCTTTAATTTTACTACTGGTTGTCTCTCATGGTACCTAGGTAGTATCAGACGGCGGGGTTTTGTTCGCTTCCGAACGGGACTGGGTCACTTGTAATTATATATTTATGCATTACGACTAATAGTCCCTGCTTTCGTGTGAAACGAAAGTTGGGCATTGGGCTGAAATTAATCAAATGAAGGCGCCCCTGAGAGCTATCCGCTACCTATCATTAACCGATTTGAAGGGTGTGCGCTTGCTTTGCACCCATACCAGCAATTATATGCAATGGTGTGGCCACTGTCTTTCAACAATCATTCGCTCTAACAACCCAGAGCGTCGCCACCTGTGCTTCGATCATTTGTACAGCAAATAGCCCAAGGCAAAAGACAGCTTAATATAGCTTCCAGTCGTTGATTTCATGTCTCGCAGCTTCATTGATTTAGGTTACGATCTCAATATCATTCGCCAAGTTGTTGTCATTATACATTGATGTATGAGCTGTGAATCTTACAGAACCACAGGAAACCTGCTTTCAACCCCTGGTGTCGCAGTAGTCCTTCACTCTAGTACGAACCTGAGGGAAGTTTCGAGCATTTATCGCTGCGCGAAGTGTTCTATATACAGATAACTCCTTTTTATGTCTCCCTAGGCCGTACAGCACTTAGCACGTATTGTGATTACGCGCTTGGTAGAGATGCTTGACACAGGATCGCGTAGCAGACCCTTAGCGAGGCCATGTTGTTTGACAAGCAAATCTTAATGGTGCTGGCATATTGAAATCGATTCGTTAATCGTCCTCCTAGGTCTTCCCATTCGGCCACTTCCGACTTCTTTTTGTCTTAGACATGGAAGAATGAAATCTGATGGTTGCCTAAAAGCTATCCTATCTTTCAGAGAATCTTGTACAGGGCCTTGTAGGTCGCTTTCTATTGTGGCTTAACACATCTATCTATATAACATTCTCTGAAGTTGGTGGTTCAGGCGCTGTTGCTCGTTGTTTATGTTAATCGATATGTTCTCCGCCTTGATATCGTTCCAAGTAACTCCAGATGAGTAGAGGCGATGGGCTACGGACATAACCCGCTTGGTTCCATCATAAAGCGTGCCATAAGTCCGACTTCGCCCATGACCTACAGCGCTTATCGGGAACATAGAGTGAGGTTTCAGAGTCTGATTGTGCTCTTGTTGTCCTTATAAATCATATAAGGAAATGTAAGTCGCTACTCTGAAGCTATCCATTTTGATATGTAGCACATGAGTAGCAGAGGTTGGTGTAGTTATTGCATGCTGATGTTGTTTATAAATGCTGTCGTTTGGTAATGGGCTTGTCGTTATATGTAAGTGAATGCATCAAGAGGTATCTCTATTAGACCCCCCTTTCTAGAATAATCCTTGTAAAGTTCTCATCCAATATGCTTTGTTCAGACTAGTTTAGCATATTTTGCGCCGTGAACGGAGCAGATAAGTTTACAATAGCTACAAGCAGCAAGCAACCTGAAATCTGACCTCTGAAATATCCTGTCGCATGAGGCACACAGGCATACAGACAAGGAGAACAGGCACGGACAAGCTATTGGTCACTTAGATAAAAGACTCCTGTATAGAGCGGCTACTTACGAAGGTGTTCTAGAGTCCTTTGCGCAACAGGTGTCTCTAGCCTACTATGGGCACAGAGTTTGTGACACATATCTCCCCAAACCATAAATTTCTTAGTGACTAACCCAGGAGAAAGCAGAAGATACCAATCTCATGATTCTCGATCAGACCGAGATAATAGCGCTCTCACCCCTCGATATCTATTGTAGCTCATCATCCGTCGACAGCATGTGAGGACTTGGTCTCGCTTCTTTTTCGTGTCAGCAAACGCGTGGAGATCTAGAAAAAATTTCTTAGCCGAGGATCGATAGTAGTACTGAAGTATTATGTTGCTTACATTCACGGAAGAGTTTCCACCCGCGTGTTGACAACAGCGACGCATCAACATTGAAGTGGAAGAGTGGCGTAGTCCAATCTTGCCAAGACTGTTTGTTCATAAATTCGTATATGTATTGACCATTGCCCCAAATCATACCTTGGTCATTGCATATTGTTCCGGAGGTGCCGTGTATTTGCTCCCACTGCTGTATGGGTCGAGTCCTCATCTGATGAACGAGAACGCACTCCAGTATTGTCTTTCTTGAATCTTCTAATGGTTGATTGAGGTCGAAATTAGTGGTTAATCGTTGCTGCTCAGAGAAATAATCTAGCAAATACCGGATGGTTTTCTCGTTTCGGCACCGGGGATTGCTGGCTACCATAACCGCGGTAATGTATGCTTCCGCCCAGGTTGCAAATTTCAAGTTAACTCTTTCCAGAATTATCTTTGTTATCTCCAGATGACGATCACCCCTTATAGATTGATATAGTACGTGAATCATGTAGTCGTCGCTGAACGAGACGATTTCGAGAAGCTTTTTGACATTTTCGTGATTCCCAGTCGCAAGCGAACGCGACAACACAGTTCGGCAGAATGGCACACAGGGCAGACGATGATGCAGCCCACAGTTGGCAGTGTAATCAAAATAACCGCAGAGCACTCTCTTATCAGCATCGGTATCTTCGCGTGGCGCGCTCTTACGAGCACGATAAGAAAAAGACCATTGAGGGTCCGCGCCGATTGATACCAGATACTCGATCCAGTCAGGCTGATGATGTGAGTGGCAGTCAAAGAGTCCTCTGTTGAGGATATCGGTTACTTGTGCTTGATTAATCTCTTTGCAAGCGAGGACTACCGCGATGCCGGGTTTCCAACGCCGGAGTAAGGCCTCGCAAAGAGCTAGCGGACGAACCGAAACCTCGGGGTTCGCAAGGAATCTCTCTGTCAGCTCTAAATTCTTTGCCATAATAGCATATTCTAGGGCCGAGTCGCTGTCTGCGTAGTGCAAAAGAGACATTGCAAGGGGGCCTGTATATCGTGATATAGAGTTGAATCTAACTCTATGTCGGGCCTTGAGAATTTTGGGGCTTTCCTCAAGCATAGACACAATATCTGCACGATTTTTCGTGATAGCTACGAAGAGCGGCCAGTCTTGGGGACAGGCGTATTGATTCATGTCGTCTAAGCATGGCCAGAATTGTCGAAAAGCATTGAACATAAGCCGGAAAGAATTGATATTCCAATCATCTTCGATTGCATGCTGGACAAGATCTATGGCTCGCCATGTTCGCCCTAATGAGCTGGCAATTCTCATATATAGATAATGCTGGATAGACTCCCTTAGAGACTTGTTACTCCCTGACAAGCGGCCTATTTCTGAGACGCCAAGGTGATCGCAGATGCATAATATCAGATCTAGAGACAATCGAAGGATTGGGGGTGGCTCGCTGGGCTCTCTATCTCTAGGTGCTCGATCCGCATCCATTTCAAAGTATCGGTAGGATATGATCTTTAACAAAAAGATCCCGTGCTAATTGATAACGAGTTAGAGATTGCTGCAAAATTGGGAAGGGTAGAGGGGATATCAGTGTCATGAAGCTAATGAGTAAAGTGTATAAGAGTGAATTGATATCTAATTACTCTGAAGGTAATACTAAGGTCACACAGAAAGTGGTTTCTCCCTCCGCAGCGATTCGTTTCCGTGGAACCGATAGCGTAAGGTTTCCAACGCAAGGGACATTTCTTTTGTCTTTTCATAGACTCAATTGAGCTGAGACATAAACCACTTGGAAGCGCAAGCTACTCTTCCGCTCCAAAACCACCTACTTACGATCAGAGTCCTTCACAGTACAGCTCCACTTGAGACAACTTTTTGCGTAAATCTAGAAGATTTTGATAATCAGATGGCCATGAGCGCTGTCGCTCCAAGGCTTGCTCTTCCACATTGAGTGGTAGGAAGCAATATTAAAGAGCAAGGTAATGTGTGCGAGGATGTGACAATATACAGCTGCAGGTGGCCCACCCAAAAGCGTGAAAGATGATTGGTCAGAACCCTTAGGTACCCCCCCGCTGGACCCCGCGATCTTGCTGATCCATGCTGCGGCTTCCCTAGATTCCTAGAAGCTTCCAGGTCAGCCTCATTCCACTCGGTCCAACCCACCGCAAACGTCTTATGCCCTTCTTCCTTTTCCCTTTTCCCTCTTCTCCTCAAGCATCAGTGGTAAAATTTCGAGCTAATCTAATTGCTATCACTCTTGCTTGTCCCAATTGTGCCTAATCATAAGCAATTGGACCACGACCGCACACTCGCTTACTCGTCAGCTTCCGTGCCCCTCCAAAGCCGTCACGTTCTTCTTCAAATCACACATTTCTCACGACAAGCCTGTCTAAGAGAGCAATCAAATCATTCAACATGGCCGAGGAAACCAAGAAGCGTAGCCGCGTCTTCTTCGACATCACCATCGGCAAGAAGGCTGCTGGCCGTGTTACTTTCGAGTTATACGATGACATCGTCCCCAAGACGGCCGAGAACTTCCGATGCCTCTGCACCGGCGAGAAGGGCCTGGGCAAGAGCGGCAAGCCCCTGAGCTATAAGGGCAGCACCTTTCACCGTGTCATCAAGCAGTTCATGATCCAGGGTGGTGATTTCACGGAAGGCAACGGCACCGGCGGCGAGAGCATCTACGGCGCCAAGTTCGAGGACGAGAACTTCGAGCTCAAGCACGAGAAGCCATTCCTACTGAGCATGGCCAACGCTGGTCCCGGTAAGACATACCACCTAATCTGACTTCTCGCGTGCACGCGCTTCATGACACTAGCTAACGACCATGGCACCAGGCACCAACGGCTCACAATTCTTCGTTACTACCGTTCCCACCCCTCATCTGGATGGTAAGCACGTCGTATTCGGTGAGGTCAAGACCGGCAAGTCAATCATACGCCAGATCGAAAACCTGCGAACACAGGGTAGCGACAAGCCTGTCCATGACGCTATCATCGCCGACTGTGGTGAGCTTACGGGGCCCGCCACCGACGAGGTCAAGACCGCGGACCCGCTGGGCGACGCATACGAGGATTTCCCCGAGGACGAGACGGCGAGCACCCCCTTGGAAGCGGCCAAGATTCTGAAGATCGCCTCGGACTGCAAGGAGTTCGGCAACAAGGCCTTCAAGGCCGGCGACGTCCTGACCGGCCTCGAGAAGTACCAGAAGGGCCTACGCTACCTGAATGAGGAGCCTGACCTCAGCGAAGCTTCAGACGACACCAAGACGAAGCTCGCCGCCCTGCGCTTCACTCTCAACTGTAACTCAGCCCTGCTGAATCTCAAGCTCGAGGCCTGGGACGATGCCGAGCGTAGTGCCGCCTCGGCCCTTGCTGTCCCCGACATTTCCGACGCCGAGAAGGGCAAGGCCCTGTACCGTCGTGGCTTGGCTCTCATCAAGCTAAAGGATGAGGAGGAGGCTGTCAAGGCGCTACAGGAAGCCCGGAAGCTCGTCCCCAACGACGCCGCCATCGCTAAGGAGCTCGACACCGTCAAGAAGCAGGCCGCTGCCCGCGTGGCCAAAGAGAAGGCCGCTTATAAGAAGTTTTTCGCTTGATCGAGAAAACAACATGTTAATGTTAACGTGAGCTGGTTGGCAAGCGCTGCACCGGATTACCTGCTCAGTCCAGAGCTGAGGTAACTGGGCCTTGAATGACGATTGTATGAAGGATTCATGGCACGGCGGTCCGAATGAGTAACCAGAGATTTACTACTGGAACTAAGATCGGCTGCCACGTGCTGAAGACTATGTCTAGGCAGAGAGAAGTGGGTTGATAATGTACCCTCATATCACTCATCTTCACTCAAGAGAGATACAATGCAAAGGGTATAGAATCCAAAACAAACTTAGGATCCATTGAAAACCCAATTAATAAAACAAAACTATTGTAACACCTACCATGCTAGAGATACTCATCACAGTACAGTATGGCATATAATGTGAATGGTTTTCAAAGTGTGACAGCAATGATTTTCATTGCTAGGTGCATAGTTATCTCCTCTCCTCCGTGTCCTCTTTTATATCACTCGGTCCGGTCCCGCCCCCGGGCGAGATCGTTCAAGCCCAACCAAACCAACCAGCCAACCATCCCCTCTAATAATAAACGCCCACGAATCTATGAGCCTTTTGCAATTCCTCATCCATCCCCTTTTTAAGTTCATGGCCGCATCAAGATATACAATGTAAACCACCCATTCCACCGAGTCGAAGTTCATCGTGAAATTTTGTTTCAACCCCACTGATTGGGATAGATGAATGGATGTAAGGATGGATGGATGAGCGAAATCAGAATACCGACAATGCACGCTTGCTCTGCTCCGTTCTATTTTGCGTAAAAGAGACCATAGAAGAAGAATTAAAAAAAAAAAAAAGAACCCGAACCTCCCTCCTCTCTTCCCATCACGATGCCCGGGTAACCTGAGATCTCACCAAACGCCTTCTCCAGCTGTTTTCAGAGCAAATTCGAGTCCTCTGCCAGGGTTGATGATACTGCATGTATGAAGGAGCTGTCTATCGAATAGCGTGGGTGGGTCGTGCTGGCAAATCTCCCGCTACAGAATGCTCTTCCATTAGTTTGGCCCTACCTGCTCGCCAGCAAGGTGGGCCCTGATATTTGTTTTGTTTTGTTTTCGTATGTGAAGATGCTTCTGCAGCCCTGTCCGCTGGCGATGGCGATGGAGTTCGTATCTCGACAAGGCAGACAGGTGTAGACATAACTAGTGCCTCGAAGAATTAGTATCGTTTTGCTGCCATGATTCGGTGAAATTGCCCAAGATGCTTTTGTTCCCTTTGTCTTCTTTGCCCCTGTGTTTATCACGCACCGTCGATGACAGATGACGGCCTTCTTTGCTTTTCTTGCTCCCGATAAGTCCGCTCAGAAATCTGCGAGTCTCTTTACCAGGCCTCGCTTTTGCACGTATGGTTCCTATGGGCTTACTAAAATCCAATCCCTCAGACAGTTGCCGCAGTGAGCTGCCTTCGCGCATGAAAGAGCGCTGGGTCGCTTTCGCAGGGTCCTCGACCTCGCTCCCAGACTCATCCGGAGGTCGGTATGGATCATTTTCTGCCCATACTGCACTGCTTGCATAGCTTTGGCTTAGAGATTCAATCAGCGAAGTCCTCTCAAGATTTTCAGCCAAGTCGTCCGTAACGACCGACTCATTTTCAATAGCCCGAAACATCTCTACCTGAGCCATACAGTCGTCTGAACGGCTTTGTAATCCGACGCAGAGGGAGTGGAACTCTCCCAGCTCACCCTCAAAAACGTGCGTATCGGGAGCGGAAGCATGGTGTACCTCAAGCCATAACTTAACCAATGCTGCATAGTTTCTCTGGTGGTCGATGAGATAGGGAAGCGAAGGAAATCCTTCCCTGCCTTTTGGCGACAGTCGACCTAGAATCATGACAGGAGTGGAATAGGATGCCGGTATTGTAATGGGGTTGCGGTCCGATGGTACAGAACATAATTGATCAATGAAGCTCTTGAAAGACTGTCTGTGGTGTCCTAAGAATTTGTTCATGTGTTCCATCCAACTCTCCTTCTTCCCAAAACTGGATAAATTTGCGAGCGCCTGAAGTCCTTTCGCAATGAGGGTCAATGTGCGTTGGGCTCGAGGACGCGGGTTATCCCGTAAGATCCCGAATAGCTTCGGGTTCAAGATAGCCGGACAAATAAAGCGAAGGAATAGAAACCCGGACACACTCGTGTAATTGACGGTACGAAGGAAATCGCCATATCGATCTTCCGCGACAGCCCGGACGTACTTGAGGATGACGCGAAGCTCAGGCGGGAGCTTACTTGCAGAGGCGGCAATGATTTCCCACAACTCTGAAGTTAATGTAATCAATAGCTTCCAATGTTGTTGTAGGTCCTCTATTTTCTCAATCCTGCTTGGATCAACCTCGCAATCCGGATTGATTTCATTAATCTCGAAGATCTTGTCGACTAGGATATCTTCCAGATACTCTTTGCCGAGTCGTCGCATATGGTGTTCAAGGGATTGCGTAAGCAGGGTATTCCCGCGAAAGAGGAGGTTGGCTTCTCCCGTTAGACTCTTGCCCATATCGCGCACGAGCTGTTCTCTCTCGCTAGCAGATGCTGAAGACTCGTTTGACTTCACGCGCCGACTGAACCGTAACCTTTTCATGCTATTTTGATTTCCTACGCCATCAATCTCATCTTCGACCAAGGTCATAAGCCATTCACTAGCAGCACCGGAAACCTGAAAGATATTTAGAAATATCTCAGAAAGTCGACGTAGCATACCAGGTGTTGACTGGGTTATTTGGGTTGTTAATCCAGTGCCAAATTGGTGCAAAAGTTCGGATAGAGGTTCATAATCCTTAGTTGTGAGTACGACCAATTCCGTATGTTCGAATCTAATTAGCATACTTCCAACGGACTCTTGTCTCTCATCGTATACCGGGTACCATTCCTCATGATCCTTGCCCTTCTCCATTTTATCTAATGGGACCTCGACAACTCCACAAACTGTTTCCGTCAGATTCCCCGATTTAGGTAGGCCTAAAGAAGCTTGAACTTGATGATTCAGACTATCGAGATTGCCCTCGATTCTTTTTAGCACAACGGACAGGCACGGAAGAGTGGCAGGCAGCTCGGAAAACTGTACGGTTTCTCGCCAGAAGGGGTTCGTTGTGTCCGTTTGAATCGTTGTTCGGGACCGTATTTCACCATCGAGAACTACCTCGGCTAGATAGTGCCCAAGTAGCGGATCCCGTTCCTTATGATGAGCGTGGTGCCGCTCTGATGGTGATGCTGCTCGTTGCAATTTGGCTTCTGTCACCTTGACCTGAATTGACTTCTCAATCCGAAAAATTTGTCCATCGAAGTCGGCATTCTGATCCAATATCTCGGTTATTTGGCCATTGGCCGCTTCGATTCCGTACAATTCTGGCGCAGCAAATGCTCTAAGGAGAACAAACCAAACCTCAAATAGAACCCTCGAATCAAGGGAGATGTAGACGGGACGGAAGATTGAGAGCTGTTTTGATGTCGTAGAATAGACGGGAAAGACAGCAATGCAGAAATCTTCTTCTAGGACAGATCTATCCAGCTTTTGAATAGCGGACCGTGAAAGTTGGCTCAGATCTATAATAGAAATCACTGTCACGTCATTCTCCGTCATTAATTTGAATTCGCCGTTATCTTGCAAGGTGCATGATACCCTCCTCCAAGATGTCGATCCAGAACGGAGATCTCGGGTAGAGGGGCGTCTGACAATAGCTCGTGGTGATGTTGCGGCACCCTTATCCCACAGCATGACATTTCCAACCTTGATAATAGCAGAGCTTTTGGGGGGATGTGTGGCGGAAGAGCCCCTCTTCCTCGTTTCTGAAGA
This sequence comes from Xylaria sp. Z34, assembly GCA_037356055.1. Taxonomy (NCBI): domain Eukaryota; kingdom Fungi; phylum Ascomycota; class Sordariomycetes; order Xylariales; family Xylariaceae; genus Xylaria; species Xylaria sp. Z34. The sequence goes on from JBAWJW010000011.1 coordinate 785,729, forward strand.
TTGCCCGAGCCTAGGAGAACTAGATCCCTTCCCACCGGCGAGTCGAGCTCCCGGAGGTTGAATCTGTTGCCAGCAAAGCAGACTAGCAAGCCACAAATCAATCTCGTCAGAGTTGAGAGGTCGGAATATAATTTCCACGCCCATCCTTACGCTAGAAAGTTCGAGGCATCTCGAGCCGTCGTCAGGGGCTCTGCATGGGAGAACCCTGCATCCGCGCAGGTCCCCTATAATTGTGATATGGAAAGGACCGTTGTGGCCCGAATCAAACATCAAGCTGCCTTTGTCATCGTCGATGTAGAAAATCCCTTCATACCAAGGAGCACTGGGGTCACCCTGGTACTCGACCTCGCCCTTCATACGACCACAGAGCTTCTTCATCAACGATAGCATTCTATTCGCATCGTCCGTTTGGATGGGAAGAGGTAGTGAGTCTACCGAGGGAGGTGAAGAGAGCGTTGGGGACGTTGGACGAGAGGCGCTACGTTTTCCTAGGCGGTTGCTATTGAGCCTCCTGTCTTTTCCCGAGGAAGCCGAGGTTCTCGTCTCGAGTCTTGACGGTGTTCCAGCTTTATACGCAGCCGCCTCCGGCACGGTAGGCGGTGGACGAACGTCACTTTCAACTAATTGCTGCGAGGTAGACGAAGAGAACGAACCCATCCGATGTCGAATCTCCGTGGGACCTTTGGTAGATGCCTGTCGCAGTGCCAATGCCTCGTCTAGCGTGCGTGTACGTGGCCTGGGCCTCCCTTGCTGAGACGACGAACTAGGCGAGGAGCTATCAAAGGATTCGTTGAAGAGCTCATCTTGGAAAACTATTCCTTGCCTTCTCCTCTCTCCACCCCGAATAGACCTTGGAGAGCTTTGTCGAGGGGAAGTAGTGCCGGCGCTTCGAGGCATTCGAGCCAAGCCATTTTCGGCTGTATCAGGTGTAACAGCGCGAATCGTGGTCTGACCAAGAAAGCCGGGCTCACGACTTGTGCGAGCACTATTGCTACTAGGTATCCTATTCGAGCGGTGCGACGCAGCATCCCCTGCAGCACTCTGAGACCATTCAGACGGACTGCTGTCGTGGGTGGAACGAAATGCGTCATCCATTTCGGGCTCCATCTCGGGCGGTAGAAGGCCACTTAATCCTTGGTTCAGCGGCATATGTACTGGTAAGGATGGACATTTGGGGACCGGCCGGCTTCCCGCAGATTTCAAGATGGGATTACTATAGTGTGCGTTATTAGAGCTGTGTATGCGCAGGCGCCTTAACGTTTTACTCTGTTGTTATCCAGCCGCAATCCGCAATGTAGAGACTGGACTTGCGCGCTGGTCATCGACGGGGCGCATTCGGGACAGTCGGCTTGTGTAGGTTGAGGCGCAAGGCAAAAGGCTGGGCGGATGCTTGGAAGAGTCGGTGCATGATACGGGGATGATCTAGAAGGAGCCTGGAAGGTTGGAGACCCGAGTTTCGGGCAAGACAAGCGAGGGCGATGGCCTTGGGACAAGACGCCTACTCGCTGGCCCTACGGCGCACAACACGTGGAATAGCACGAGCCAGGGGTAGGGTGCAGCAGGCGCAGGCAGGCTACGGCGGTCTATTCGACGCTCGAGCGGCTGGCGCTGCGACTAAGTAGTGGACAGCGGGCAGTGGCGGGCGAAGGGAGCGGGCGGTGTCCAAAGCCAGGCTGGCATTCGTTCGATGGTCGATGGTCGATGATCGATTGGGGGGGAATCGGTAGGCAAGAGAGGGGCTATAATCTGCCGTGTCTCGCAGGATCACTCGCCGGGCTCGGTATACTGGCTGCTGGCTGCTGTCTTGCGGGCAGCAAAGGTCGGAATAATACGTACAGGGCAGCTGCTAGATTATGTGCAGAGGTGGGCCAATGGCGGAGCGGCAGTCTGGTCTTGGTGATGCAGGGTCGAAGGAGGGCGGTGGTGGTGTATGTGGCGTCGCGAGTGGGTGCCGCGGGAGGGGGCTAGCTGGCGACGTGCGGCGTAGTTGCCGCTGCGGGTGCCACTATGGATAGTGGCAGTAGGCGGTTGACGGTAGGCGGTAAGGAGCGAGCTGTCAGCGATCGAGGTTCATGTGGTAGGCATCTCGACTCTAGTTTGCGCCGTGGCTTTCCAGTTGGGTGCGGCAGTGTAAGGGAGGAAAAGATATATAATATAATATAGTAAGTACCTGATCCTAATGCCTTAAGGAATCTACCTTGTCTCAAGAAAAAGGGTTCGTAAGATGGAAGCAAGGAAGGTCCCTAGTCAATCAGCCTTTGCTAAGTTGGTAGCAGACTAGCCTGGCACTTGACGTGTGTGTGTAAGCTGTATGAGGTATTACATATCGACGAAGCCAGGTGATGTGTTGATTGGCCCTACCTAAGCCATGCGCGGTAAAGTGTACTTACCTATAGATATTGTACCTGACGTGCTAGTATGCTAGTAACGGCCTAACGGCGCCTTCTTTCTCCATTGGCCTACTAAGTAAGTACTTGCACCGTAGGTACGAGGTTAGCCTTATGATTGTCTACACTTGCAACCAACAGAAACAGCGGAAAACAAGACATCGGTGGAATGGAAGATTGGACGGATGCGGGCAACATCCTTATTAGGTCGAATTCAGACGGACGACACTTACCTACCTGGGTAATACACACCACATGGTCACCAATCAAATGCAAGCTTCCAAAGTTACAAGTATACACACCTTACCCAGAGATTAAGCTGGCAATTTTGTTTCATCTGCTGTTCTCTGTTTCCACAATGCTTTTGTCTTAGGTACCTTATGTATTCATAAATACTAGGTAATCATGGGGTACCTTTTGGGTAGGTTCAGAGCACATTGAACACCTAAACATTCTATCGCTACGTGTATCTGCTTGCTGGGTACCTGTGGAGACATGGTAAGTGGGTACCTATTGCTCATCGACCTAAAGTAAGTTAGGCGAGCTCAGACTGCCTGTAAGTCATCTTACAGTACAGCATCTCACTGTGGGGCTATTGAGGAGCCTGCTGTATGTACATATGTAACCTTGTGCCGACTAGTCCAGTAAAAGTTTAAAGGTAACATTGGAAATAGCGTCCATTTTATAGTGATCATTCATGAGCGTGTCGTCGAGTTTCTTTACACAAGTTATTATATGGCTGGCTGTACTCCGTAAGACGGTATTACAGCAGGCAGACAGGCAGGCGAGCACACACTTATACCACTATCAGGGCTTGTTGCCAACCTTGCTACTATATTTAGATGCTCCTAGACTCACCGCCCAAGCATTCAATCAATGTTCACGTTCACACTTTTAAAACAGAAAAGAAAATCTGCGTCAATGCTCATTTCCCAACATGTTGACAGCCACGTACGCACGGGGGCCCCGCTCTCAGTTCGATGCCCAAGATGTGGAATCAGATGTTCTGTCCAAGGGATAGTATTGATAGGTGACTTCTTCGGATCACACAATAGAGTAGATAGGGGGAGGGGGGAAATCAGAATCAAGAACCGAAGGAACAGTCTTAGCAGGGCCACGCGTTACCACTTCGTCATAGGACCGTATTCTTATCTTGTAACTCCCTTGAGAGCGTCTAACAACCATCTACATACCCTTTTCCCGAAGGGGGTCTTGCTCAGGTCTTGTTCAGGTTAGAAGCGGCATGGCTCAGGTAGGTTTCCATGATTCAGTTTATTTTACCTTTGCTGACAGTGGCTCTTAGAGCTATACATGCTGTTGTATCCCTGAAGTATTTGCACAGGAAAATCCCCCAGACAGCCTTGTTCGAAAGCCTTGTCTAGCGCAGGTACGATGTCGAGACGTTCTTGAGAAAGGTACATTAGTAGTAATGATATCTGGCGAGCACGTAACTTAACGACACTATTCATGCTTAAGGGTGGTGATGATCTCGACTATATTCGGTGTCAATTCGCTGACCTATGACATTGGCAATTGGAACAGCAAGAATGAGGATGTGAAGGAGTTAGGGTACCATACTTTGCACACCAAGATGACGTCCTGAATATCATTTTGTTGAAACTGTAACTACTTAAATCCTCTAACCTAAGTAGATGAGGTTTCCGCACTGGGAGATACAGGTTTACAATGTTGTGGTGTTGATGTTTCTTTATGCACACTAATAACTAACCTGGTCCCTACTTGAGGTAGCTTTCGTCGGGTAGTAGTCTAAACACTCAGCACCTACCTGGGTTAGGTAATCCACTCGAAACTTGGCCGATGCCATTATGATCATAAATATCCAGAAAAGCTAATTAGCTTTCTTAGTCCATGTGCAGACCATGTGGGTGTTTGCCGTAGGATGGCCTAAATTCTCATCTTCACCGGCTCCGCTTGCGCGATGGATTCTGAATGTCAGCGCGATGCAAAAAATCCTGGTTCGATCAGGCCGTTACCGAGATGTTAATGTTACCGGCGTGTTACCGCGAGCTCAACCAAACTTTGTTACCCACATTTAACTATTCAAAGGTTTCTTGCCAAGTTCTTCTAAACTCAATTGTCTAGAGGACACTTCCGCGGAGTTTTATACGAGCTGTGCTTGATTTGGTAGAAAATGGTGCAAGTAGTATACTGGCATCCGGAATCATGGCGGGATACTTCCGTTGGCAATTTCGTCTGTAATATGTTCAAGTGAACGCCTAGGCGCAAACCGCGGGCAACATATGCGAAGTAGGAAAAGGCATCTTACCATCATTTCGGCAATCAATTCACCCCGGATTCTAGTGTATATGGGGAGAAATACTAAAGCATGATTGTCTCTAGTTTCTCTATCAACCTAACCTTCAGACGGCTCTTCCCCGGCGCAATAAGACGTTTCCGAAGTCATTCGAGTCAGCAATAGGTATTGTGAAGAGTAATTGTTCTGAATCACAGCCAACTAGAAGTAGACGGCGTCTCGATAAAGTTTGTTCAGAATACTATGTATTGAATATACTACTTAAAATCTTTACCAATATCTACCTGACCTATTGCGGTAAGCCTCTGTTCTGAGACTGAAACCGGAACGAACTTTTGCTCATAGTATTGAATTATAGCGTGGTGCTTACTGTACTGAACCTCCAAGCTCTCAATTGATCTAAGTACAGAGTCACTGTCTAGTAGACGAATATAGCAACTAGAAATTGGGCAGGAGAGCGACCCAGCCAGTCGGGTTGGATGTGCATGATGCCCAATAAATGCGACATAAACTACACGAGTTCCGTCCTTGGACATCCTCATCTCTATTGTGATATCCACATATCTTGGCATTATGTTGTGTGTATTGTAAGATACGGCCAATCCGTTATTACCCTTGGAGATTCGAATTCCATGATAGTGTAGCACACAAACGTCAGATTAATGATGATAGTTACTTTAGGTAGTTACGAGCAGACAAGTTTCGAGGAATTTACGAGTGTAACGTTTCCAACGGGCGGTGCGGGCCGACACGCAGTTCATTAATTGTTTCTGTTTCAGTTTCAAAATTCAAGTACTACGTAAATGTTAAGCCTCTTAGCTCTTAGCATACCGGAGCTAGTCGTGGCCAGCCGTGCTCGCTTAACGACAGAACCATCGATGCATCCCGCCAATTTCAAGGACAAGGACCAGGCTTGCCAGGCACAGTCAAAGATGAGACGAAACCACCATTGCAACACGCCAGCAATAAGCTCTTTAGACGGATATTTACAACCTTCCTTATCGAGCCCAAATTGCACCGCCACAAGAAGCCGCAAGAATTAGCATCAGCATCCTTATTCAAACTTGTTATAGGAAGGTGGTTAGGCCGGCGTTTTTCAGCTACCCTACCAGGATCGCAAGCTGGGTTCTACGACGCAGTTAGCCGTGTTACCTTCTTGATAAGTGACTTAAACATCTACGTTATAACCAACGGATACCCGATACGCCGATCATGTACGGTACCTACTAGCTTGAATGACAACGGCGCTACTTCAGCACCTCGCAGCTTGCTCTCGCCTTGTCCGGCCGTCACGTGAATGTAAGACAACAGCACACCTTCATGATGACCAAATCTCATCGCTGACCCAATGAGAAGTCCCTAACCCAGCAACACCCAGGATGGTAAAACATGGCAAATTTCCCTAGCTGACGTTTCACAGGGTTGTCATTGAAATAACTCCCCTCCATCGCAATATCTTACGCGCGACGAGCAGAAAGAAACGAGATTTCAGGGCTGAAGGGAAATACGTGTAAAACCAGGTTTGGATGAAACAAAAACTGGATCAGTCTTACAGCAGCAAACATACAAACGAGTCATCTGAACTTTTAAGTAATACAACACTGTCACGCAGTTACCAAAGTTAGAGGTCTCATTTTCTAAGTGAAAATAACCTACTACATACTCGGTTAGTCAGAGATATTCAAATTGAGCATGACTAGCCGCCTGAGGTTGAGAAAATTGAAGGTGGCATATAGGATCGACATTTCAGTCGACGTTGAATCGAGTAGGCCGCGCTTTGTAAATTCCCATAAGCTACATAGCTTCGGGACATGAGAATCGACAAAGCTTGAAAGACAATGTTCATTATTATAAGGCAACTATAGAATAGTCGGCACAAGTGATGAGCAGAGAACAAGACGCCCCCAAGATAGGTCATAGAGCAAAGTAAAATATATAGCTATGTCTTATGTTCCAGTACTCCCATGTGATTAACACCTAGGATATGCATCGATATGTGAGCGTATTGTTTCTAACGTTTATGATCCAAATACGCGAAGTTGAGGTTAAAGGTCATAAGATCAGTCAGACACGATACACATCATAACATAAAGCGAAGATCATCGAAGGTGCAAAACACTTCATCTGTAGGAACAGCAAAAGAAAATGAGTTCGCAAAAGGGGGAATCAAGTTGTAAATTGACGCATGAGGACAGTATATAGTACCTGTCATGAATTTGCTTCTTTCCATCCACTCTTCCTCCAAAAATCCTATCTCATTTCAATCACCTAGTAGCATTCTCATCCACGTCTTCTTCAGCGACCGTCGCACTCTTATCCCCATTCTTTTCGCGAGAGGAAATAAGGAACCTAAGAGCAAATAGCCAAGCATAAATGCACCACAGTTCTTGTCTCTCTCGTGTCTTCGCTGGCCCCATACCTTCTTCTACTTCAGCGGAGAAAATCATGTGCTGCAACGGTCTCTTCCCTGATAGCAAAAGCGCAAAAAGAAGCAAGTAAAGGAAAACACCGCGCTGCCGCCAAAAATTCCAACGCATACTTTGATCTTCCAACTCCATCCATCCATTTATTTGCCAAGCGGCGGCTAATCACGACAACAAAGACCTTGCCCCAGAACTCTCTAAATTCCACTTTGAGAAAACTTCGTAGCAATAAGCAGGAAGTACGTGATGGATTAAAACAATTGGCTATGGAACGGCATCAATGGGTTATCTCGAAGCAAAGAACAAACTCCAACAACAAGCAGGCAAACAATGTGCAGCGTATAGTCAATACGTGGTATCCGCTCTCAAATCAATCGGTGGATCAGAACGCAGGTACATATAGGCTTGTGACATGTAGGTATTTTGGAGTCGTGTGTACACAAGAGCAGCGTTTGGATATTAGCTGTCTCTGATGCGAACGAACACGATAAAACAACGCCTAACTGATGAATTACCGTGACGGCCCTTCGATGGGACTGATCGGGTGACTCCGTGCCGCGCTGAGGTCGGTGCTACCTGTGCGTCTCAGGGCTTGCGACATAGTCTCGATGGCTAACTCGCCGCTGGTTAGGCCCAGGTTGTACTCTGTGGAAGTCGGGCTACCCAACGGCTTCCTCACAGGTGACAAGCTAATTCCCTTGACAGAGCCAGATTTGCTGTTAGGTGGTGAAGTTTCCGGCGCTTGAGAGGATACTGGGGATCGTATAGGCGATGGGGAACGGTTGACGCGATTGGAGGCTATAGATGTGAGGCCGGCTAGATGCATCGAATCCCGACTACCCGTACCTAAGCCAGGGGCCCCTTGTTCAGCTTGCACAACATCCGCAAACGAGATGAAGCTCAAACGCCGTACATCAGTCGAGTCCAGCGATCCATAGTTCGAAGCCGACTCTTCCTTGTCCGAGAAAGCAGCGAGGTCTTCGGTCCAGGAGCTGGATACGTTGTCATAAATTGATGCACCAGCTACGGCCACGGCGGCTGGTTGGTGGGAGACGTGTGTAACGATTTCGACAGTGTCAGGGTTCAGATGGTCATCGGTGATGGCTTCTGACGAAGCATCCAGAACGGGTGGAATATGGTTCTCCGTCTGTATATGGGATGGAATGGCAGGTGAAGTGGGCATAATTGCACTTTCTTGCACGTCTCGCTCAAATATCTGCGACCCAGCCGGCGAGCTCATCCGCGGGGACGAGGAGTAGAGGCCACGACCGGGGGAAGAGGGCACCATACTGGGGCTCTCGAGAGGGACTGGTGATGCTGTGGCGGATCGTTTCGTTGTATCCCTACTGCTCGCGTTGAGCGGACTGGACGTCGGTTCCATTCTCGAGGGAGTCTGTGTATTTGTCTTGTCTTCGTGCCGCTTCTTACCGAGGCCAAACAAGCCCCGTTTCTTCGTTTTCGATTCGCCCTTCCCACTCTCGTGCCCGGGTTGCTTCTCGGTGAAATCCGTCGGTGTGGGTGTCGAGGTTCCAGTAGAAGATGGATGGTCGCCCAGGTCAAGAGACTGGTTCATTTCTTGGTTGCTCTTGATGGCAGCCGCCTGTGCAAGACTCATGATGCAGATTGGCCCGGAGACGACGGGTTTATTACAGACGTGGGCGTAAATGAGTACGGATAACTGATATGCCAGTAGGAGAATTAGCAAACTCGGCTACTTGTCCAAAACTGACCAAAACCCCGAGGATGCGGGAACAACAAGCGACAAAACAGTGGGAGTTGTTGATGTTGTACAAATGGGACCAGGGAAGGGTTGTATTCAGGGTGGCTTGGCCTGGAGTGCCGGACCCTCAAGTACCAACGGGCAAATGACCAATGCTTGCAAGCAGGGACTACCAGCAGCAAAAAGCACTGACGTAGGTAGGTAAGTGATTAAGTGGCGTTGAATTGGCTGTCGCAGAGTCTTAAGAGACAGAGCAGGTTGTCGGGCGAGAGAGAGAAAGGAAGAAGTGTTGGCCGACTTTGTCCTTGTTCGTTCTGCCCTGCCTGCCCTTTTGATGCCCTGATATGGTTGTATCCTGCAGATAGACAGAGGAACCTACTTACAGAGACAGGATCAACCGATTTCCGTTCTTTTCAACAGGTGCAGGAATCGGCAACGGGATTGGTGAACGAGCAAACAGAAGGTGCCCCTTGCGACACTTTTCGCGTCGCTTCTGCAGTGGTTGCCGTATCAAACCGTCGCACAGCAGTAGGCTGGCTACAAGCTCCTTCGCTTCAGTGCTGCGTCGGGCCAACCTATAGCGATCTATATAAGCTGGGCTGCACTAATGCTTGCAAGCTATTACAATCCGTAGGTAGGCACTTGGGTACCTGTAAATACCTACCGTAACCAGGGTCGAGGTAGGTACGGTTAAGGTAGATATAATCCGATGCAGTTGCAGGCGCTTTTATGCACGTCGAATGCAAGCTGCAACCCGCGATGCGCCGTCGAGATTAAACTTCTGCCCTGCTGACAGTTGTAGCCGGGGACGCACGCGCCTCAGTGGAGGATGGTTGATTGCGAAGGAGGGGACAGGCACAGATTAGCGGCTGGTCTGGATCGCTGCGTACCGATAGTGATAAGTGCACGATAATCCAATCGCAACCGGTGACACTTGTAGGTCCGCAAAGTCCGAGTCGGATTTGGGGGGGTCAGTCGAGAGAGGATGTAGGATATGTCTTATCTGCAAACAATCCTGTGTTGAAGTCGTCGATACGGTCTGACCGTTCCGTGGTTGTCGTCCGTTGAAACGGGTGGCCAAGGAATATAAACTCGGGACCAAAGGGCCAGATCAGGCGGTTTGTCTCAGATTTTCAAATGTGCAGGCAAATACAAATATGGCGCCGGCGACGTAACGTAATCCCGTGCGGCCAATGCAGGCTTTTTCGACCGACTGACCTATTTTCCTACTATCTTGTCAGGACATCACGGCACTTTGGCGCATGCGGTCATCAGCCCACAAACCTCACTTGGACCCCTAGACTACTTCATAGGCTAGCTTTCGAGACTAAGCAGCTTTTCACCGACTACAAGCGCAGGCAGCGAGAATGTCCAGCTGGTCAGACGACAACGGCGTGCGCTTTGTTGATTGGGTTGCGCAACGATAATGAGAGATTTTTGGTAGTCGACAGTCAACCCAACATACCAGGCTGCAAGAATACACGGGCGAGAAGGAAATTGTTTTTATTGTATAGAGATTCGGCAGAATAGAATGCAGGTTGCATATAGATTGATACATAGATATATGTATGTCTTAAACGTCCACGAGACTCTGCCCAAACCATCGGGATCTTAAAAGGGTATTGCCCCCAATGACGGAAATTAGAGGTTGGACAAAAAGGGCAATGTACCGCCTCTGCCTATCTGCAGTTAGGCATGATGAACCCATCCTGATGCCTTGATTTTTGATTTTGGGCGAGGAGAGACAGGGTTGAGGGGTCACTTGGTTCCTGTCGCGATCGACACAGCTTGCCTATTTGGGCATGTAAGTTGGTTTAGCTTTGGTCAATACCACGGAAGACTATCGAGGATAGCTTAGCGGGAGGGACGATGATGTGCGACCATAGCCGGCCGTACCGCATAAATTCGATTTGGGTCCAATATTCCAAAGTGATGATGGGTGCTATAATCAGGTACCCATTGTAACGCCGTGTTATAGCACTGAAAATAGATATGACACAGGTACAGCCCACCTTGGTACGTAATCATGCAGGACAAACCCACGAGATAGACCAGATAGCATGAGCATTGGCCCCTACGATATGAGGCATAACAACTCAAGAAACCATTGTTTCTGTGTATCATGGAATGCTACACGTGGCTGCGCCATGCTGACTGTAAAAAAAAAACCAACCTTGAGGGGACTGAGAGCTATTTGGTAGTATACGATGTTTCCACGACCTCCCCGTCTTACACACCTTTTGAAGGACTGAGACGGTTGATCACTCAATCAGTCTTTTAGGACGGGTGTCTAGTCTTCAAACTGAGCAATTGAATGTATGAATAGAAAGGAGCTGGCCAGCTTTCTCGACCCATTCAACTATAGGATGCCACATGAAACCGCGGATGCTCCTAATAATCTAATCTGTAAGTAAGGTAACGTAATACGTCACACGAAGGGGCGCTGAATTTCCTGTTCGGGCGAAATTTATTGATCGAATGCGACAATGTATCAAGCAACCTACCTAGGTTGCGCCGCTACGTTCAAGTAATGGAACGAAGTTTCCGTCGGATTTCTATAGGTATAGAGGGCTATTTAATAACTAGGTACTATATTATATGCAGGCAGTCAGTCCAGTACCTCAGGAGGGGATCAGCCATGAAGGAAGGGGTTGTAAATACTGGTTGTAAATACTCGTATTTATAGATTAATGCGGCCCCCCGATAATACAGCCCTGAGGACCTCAATATTCATAAATGTTGACGAAATGAGAAAGGATTAAGCGGCTTGGATAATGCGAATCCAATGTAATGCGCACTCACATAATATTCACTACTATAAGTAGAGTTATCAGTTAAAGTACAATTCAATTGGTTCCTATGCAATTGAAGCATGAATCATCCACATAATGATGAGTGTTCAAGTCTACTGTGGGTTGGGCAGCTAGCTGTGGAGCTTTGTAGATATCACAAGTACCCTCCCGGGCCCCACACGTGACTTTCTGTCGGGCCGTGAAGGCTCCGTCGAAATTTGCTAATCGTCAATTATACTGTAGTTGCATAGAACCCAGCACTCCGTTCCCGATATCCAGGAAGGCGGATGAGAAGACTGCATACAGCCAAGCCCTAGCTGGAAACCCGCCAACTCCTCCGGAAATCTGTTCATCTGCCGTCCAACCAGCCAGACACAATGGAGACACGGCAGGTCTTGAGGCCGCTGGGCAGCCTCAAGCACGCGACATCGTCCCCGGCGGTCACAGCACTCAGATCGGTAGCAAGCCGAAGACACCAGTCGACGACGTCGCGGACAAAGAAGGCGCTGAAGCTCCCGCCGCACCCAGACTTCCTGACACCGCAATCAGGGCCAAACCACATCATCTTCAACCCTCCCGCCGCGGCACCATCCGTCTACCACACACCTTTCAAATTCCTGCCCAAGTCCGATCCCCGACGGCAGGCGAACCTCAGCCAGCTTATACGCTCCTCCTCAGACCTCAACACATTCAGCCGTTCGACGCAATTACCGCCTCCAATTTCAAAGACGGAAATTCGCGAGAGGAAGTACAATGTGACGAAAGAGCAGGTCGAGGAGATACGACAGCTGCGTGCTGAAGACCCAGCAAAGTGGAGCGTGCTTAAGCTCGCCCGGAAGTTCGAGTGCAACCCCTTTTTCATCATGATGTGCTGCAAGGCGAGCCCCGAGCACAAGGAGAAGGAAAACCAGCGCCTCGAGGACATCAAGTCTCGGTGGGGCACCATCAGGACGAAGGCACGAGAGGAGAGGAAGAAGCGGAAAGATCTGCTGCTCCGGGGAGCTTTATAGTCACTGGCTGGTGGTGTTGGATATGCGGAATTGCGGCCCAGGACCGATGTGGCGCGGTTGCTCTACGTTAGAGGGTTAATCTCTGAGGCCTCGAAAGACGTGAGACCTGGGGAGAATCGATATGTACATTTATAAAAATCATGCAGCATTCGAACGGAGTTCAGTGCACAGGCACGGCGTGAGGGAAGAGGGGAAAGAGGGTAGTTCGGATTACTCCCTCAAGAAATCCACAACTCTCGTGTATATCAGACATGACATGTACGTCAAATTATCACGTCACAACTCGACACCTCTGCGATTGTGCCAGCGGCTATATATATATATATACTTAAAAATTTTGCATAATCCCAAAGCCCCAAGATCCTTTAAATGCTCGTTTACCCAAATGCTCCTCCCGCCATGGCCATATAAACGCCGAGCTCAGGAGCCTATCCGCATATGATTACCTTGTGTGCAATGCCCCAAAATCGAATCAGCCAGCCGCAATAAAACGACCCATTAGTTAGGTTTGTCCTTGGTGCCTGGTATGACTCTCCAGCACCAGCCGCACCAACTTCGTCTGCCGCCCGAGACCTCTCGCTCGAGGATCTGCCCTTTATTTTTCTCTGCCTCCCACTCGGGCACACAGGCGCCAACCCGCATCATACGGACGAGCTTCGTCTTCACCACGCCGCCGATGCCCTCGATCTCGTGGCGCGCATACCCGGGACGTAGACCGGATCCGGAACCTGACACCAGGCCGATCGAATGCGAGAGCGGGCTCGGAGTGCGGTGGCTGCCGCTCTCGCTCCCGCTGGCGCTGAAGCCGACGCTGTCTGTGCTCAGGGGCGAGCTTGTGGTGAATGATGACGAGGGCGATGGCGTCGACGCGGGCGAGGAGTGGTGCTCCCGTGCGTCTGCGGCGTCGCAGTCCGTCTCTGACTCGACTTCCCTAGCGCCGAGACAGGAGGCTTCGCGGCCGCAGATCACGCCCCGGTTGCCCTCTCCTATGCCTGTGCCGCCCAGCACCTCGCCGTATTGGTTGCGCCAGCGCCAGATACTACACGATTTCATTAGACTCGTTGACCTGTAAGGGGAAGAGAGCAGGGAGACGTACGATCTATAGTCCTGGTCTGCGCCGAGTATGTTCCGTCCGCAGGGATGGCAGAGCCAGACACGGTCGCTCTGACATGTGCAAATGGCTCTCTGCATCTCGTCCGCGTCGATCGGTGTGCTTGGGAGTAGAGGGGGTCGTGTGAGGGCCGCGACTGGGGCCTTTGTGCACGGGATGCATAGCCGCCGATGTCTGTCGCGGAAGGTTGATGGGCCCGGGGGCCTTATAACGCAGTTCTATGGTTTTAAGTTATAAGTTAGTTGGAACATGCGAGTCGCTTGTTTTTGATGATGTGCTCTGGATATGGAATTTGATCAGTAGTGGGAAAAGTCATCACTTACACGACAAACTGGCCTCGCGCACCGCCGACATTCGGCTACCATGTCCCGGGCGCAGCTACCCTTACGCTTATAACTCTCGTTCACGGTCATGTAGTACCAATTCATCTCGTTGTCTTCGGGTTCGAGCGGGGGTTGCTCTTTGTAGCAATGCAGGGTCCGCGTGACTAAAGGCCTGCGGTACTGCAGCAGATTTTCGCGAATTTGGCGACATGTCCTCGAGAGGTTGTCAAGGGTGTTAAGGTCCAGCCATGACACGATTGCTGAGACAATGCTGCATTTTGTGTAGTTAGCTATGCTGTTCTGTCGTCCGTGTGCGTTTCGCTATTGCCAAACCCGGGTGCTGGCGTCATGAGGCAAAAGGTTGTGTACAGGCCCAACGACCGGCGCCCGGATGAGTAGAGATTTAGATGCTTCAAGTAAGAGCCAACAATTTACATACGGATAGCATCCAAGAGCCTCCGTCATTCGGTTCCTGTTCGGATTTTCACGTATGTCCTGATCAGTAATAGGCTCCTGATCGCCATAGACGGCCGAGCTGTCACGAGCATGTGTACTAGCGTTTACGACAGCGAGCAGCTGTTGCTGCAGTTGGAGCTTGGCCCTTTCGCCGTCCCATTCGCTATGCAATGCTTGCTGGGGAGGCTCGCTCTCCTCGTCCAGATCTACGAAGATCGCCATAACTGCCGGCTCAGGACGTCAGAGCTGATAAGTGACGAGATAAGATCGAAGTAGTTGACTTAGATATGTATTCAGCCCGATAACCTGGCCGATTCCGGACTGGAACAAAAAACGACGATCTCTGGATTGGAATGAACGAAACGAATGAACTCTCTCAATTATCGACGGAAAACATGAAAGACACAACGGAGATAAGATGTATAAATAGAATCCTAAAGTCCCGGCGTCATGCTTGAACGACGTAGGTAGGAAGCTTGTTATGCGTGTGCGGGCTGCCGGCGTCGCATGGAGCATAGGATCCCCCCCGTCGCATAGCGACTGACTGCCTCCAACTCTAACTAACAACTTTCGTCATCCCCACCACAGAACCTACCAAGCCTACCTATGCTTGTCGGATTGTCGGATTCGGTCTTGTCTAAGCCTGTGAAGGCTGGGAAACTGTGGGGTAGTTGTAACGGGTGTTAGCTAAGAAACAACTGTGGCCGCCCTGTCGGAGATGAGCACTAATGTGCCGACTAACGAGAAATACGGGGTAGGTGGTAGTATGCATGAACTTTGATGTGTTTCCATCGTCAAATGAGAAGCGAACGCCGCTCTAATTCCCTCATTTCGACTCACATAAATCAAGTGTTTCAGTGTTGGGTACGAATTTAGCTCTATGGTGCACAGTAAAGGCATAAGAAAATGCCGTCATGACCCAGTTACCCAGTACAGAAAGAGTAAGCTGGGGCCTCGGTTCCGTTATCATTATAAGACTTCTAATTACTCGGAGGCGTACCAACTCTCATCATAGCTATTTAAAGGAGTCGCGGTGGCTCGCATCCTCGGGTATCTCTTTTTCGATTAATAATTACCGGTTCCCTTTCCTCAAGGACTTACACTTTGGTGATGTAGCCTGCGATGGTGCCTGGGTAGGTTTTCAAGTAGGCTGAGGCATTAGCTCGTTGATGGCTTCCCAGAGTCCTCCCTTTTGATACGCGGAACCAGGAGAAGGCCCAGGCGGCCATTTTTGTAGCGTAGTCGTATCGGCCTTTTCGACAGCCTCTGCAACCGACCTAGATAGTACATTCGTCAATATCTCGAGACAAATATAAAGGTACAAATATGCCGTACCCGAGCGTGCCGTGTATAAGGAAGCCTTGGGATTCCATCTCTTCGGCGATTTCGAGCTGGTGGTTATCCATTAACTCTGGGTTTGGAACCGCGACTAGTTTCGAGTCAAACTCGAGAGCCTCGATGATACTACCAGACCCTGCTATAAAGTGAGCTACAACTGAACCAATCAATGGTTATGTAAGATTCCGACGGACCTGCATGCGAGATGATAACTCCGCGATCTCGTTTGCCATAATCGTCGTCACCATCACTTCGTGAAGCCTGCAAATAGTACTGCTTGAGATCAGGCGCATAGGGGAAGGCTGCGATCTTCACGTCGGGAGACGTTTGAGTTTGATCAGGCCTGATAGTATCAAAATATTCAAGGTCAGGGCCACACTGGACAACAAGATCCGTGAAATTCAGTGACCGAAGCGTGGCAAGGAATTTAGGAGATACGACCTCTCGAAGAAGACTTCGGAAACCGGCTGTGGCGCCGATAGTCACGAAAGCAGTTCGCGAGAGCTTGCCATGTTGGCTATTTGTATCGAGTCCCGTCATGACGTACAATTCGGGTTGTTGAGCAAGGGTCCGATGTTCATACAATTGTCCATTAATGCTTTAGGTATTTTAGCTTCAACTTATAAAAACACATTCAATGCAGCCAGTTATATCTGTCAATTAAACCAATAAGTACCTCCTAACCTACGATCCCTACATAAGGTGGTTGAGAACCTCTAGCGCCACAAGCAACCCGCATGTGGCTTTGCTTAGCATCCCACTCTACCCTAGCCAATCCAATTAAGTTCGATGATCCACTAAATTTCGTCTGCGCTAGAATCGGAGGCCGAACAGGTATCAGGTTGAACCTCAATTTACCTATTGTCTGTACGGAACCGTCGATTGTTATGGCTTCTGCAGTGCAATCGATGCGGCTATGCCTGCGTGCAGCTAGCCGGCGGGCCGCTACGCCGGCAGCCGCTGCGTCTCGGCCACGGCTCGCCATACGACCCTTTTCTGCGACACCTTTCCAGCGTCAACCTGCAGCCGAGAAAGACGACCTGGACGAGCTCGAAAACGAGATAGAGGACATTGACGCCAGCGAAGAAATCAACCCGGCCGATCTCCAACGTGCCCTCATGCAAATGCGCCAGGATGGCGATTACGACAAGGCCAGGCGGCTTCAGGAGCGTGTCATTGGTAACATGGGCGAGACTGTTACCGAAGCAATGCGAAATACCGAGAGGCCCAATCGGTTTTGGATGGAGGATGAAGCTGATTCCGACCTCATTCATGCGGAAACAAATGCCGACAAATTTGACGAGGATGATATTATGTCTCTAGCACATGCCAAGTTTGAGGAATTCCGCGAATATAGGGAGTACGCTCGTATTGCTGCCTGGCAGATGCCTCTTCTCTCGAGTAAGCGTCGCACGTCGCAACAAGACCGTATACTGGTTGATTAAATCATTTACAGAGTTGGCCACTCCTTTCGAGGCACCTACCGCCCAGGAACCCTTGCGATTTCGATATACCAGCTATATGGGAGAGTTCCATCCCGCAGAGAAGAAGGTCGTGGTTGAATTCTCCCCAAGAGATTTGCCTCTCAATGAAGCACAACAGCAGAAGCTAAGAAAGTTGTTGGGATCGCGGTGGAATCCTGAGACCGATATCGCTAAGATGAGCTGCGAACAATTCGAACACGCGGCGCAGAATAAAAGGTATCTTGGTGACCTTGTGAACAAGCTAGTTGCACAAGCAAAGGTAGATATTCTCCCCCATTTTCTTCTTTCGAAGCGGCTACTCACAGGCCGAATCGCTGTAGGACCCCACAGATATGTTCGAGGATGTCCCGCTTGACACGAGACACCACACTTTCAAAGTCAAGCCCAAATTCCCAAAGGAGTGGCGTATGACGGAGGAACGACAACGGTTCCTCGAGGACACGAGGCAGAAAGCCTTATTACTAGATCAGGCGAAGGAAGAGGAGGGCACGCTGGTGAACGGCGCGGAAAAGATTAACGCGTTTTTTAACCCTCCTGTAACTCCCAAGATTGCCGATATGGCCGCTGCCCGCTTGGGTCAGTCATTATCAAAGCCTCCGCTGAGGAGACACCAGCACCAGCCACTCCCGAGGCGCTAGGTGTATGAAAATACCATCTGTATACTACTATCATGTAGAACTAGATTCGCTCTAAGGAGTCTGACTGTACAAATGTAACCCACATTACAGAAGCAATATCCAATACCCGTAACAGCGTCTAGATGAAAGAAGCAGCAACATTCATATGACACTAAACACAATTAAAGTGACAATGTGCAAACGTGTCACTGAGCCCTTTTCAATGCCAGAATTTACTATGTATTCTCGTGACCATGTAGTGTATGTACTGTAGCCTAGAATCAGGTACTTACCTGCTTTAGGTTTGTCCAGCCTTCTAAGTTTTAGGCAACTGCCTGGTAGTTATTCCAGTAGTTAGGCTACAGCGACTCTATGGCAGGAAGAGAGCACGGACCACACCATATAGGTAGGCAAAACAATCACTTTCTGCCGCCCCACACCGCCTCGGCCCGCCTGTTCCACGGGTATAAATTCTCGCCCTCCCTCCCAGAATTTGACTGTTTCTTCTTTTCTTCTTTAGCTCTCTTTGCCTTTTGGCTTAGATCAAGTGTAGTATCTGTTCTTTTCAGTTTAATCTCTGAAAGAGTCCTACTGGACTCAATCGTGATTATTCTAATTTTTTTCTCCCGGGAGCGCATCCTCTGTGCTTGCGCATGATCGCTCCCACCGTGTCCCTGGTATTACACTGCCTCCAGGCGACGCGAACCTCTCACTTTTCATTGCAATCTACAGCGTGTCTGTGGATGTGAAGAAGAGTTGTCCCCCCCGTGTATAGTTTCGAGATAGTTGAGTCTTCGGTTTTGACTGGCCCCAGCGAGGTTCACTGCAGATTGGGATTATGTTATTTGGGTACTAGTTAGGCATATTTGCAACATAGGATTGCAAGCTGTGGAGCATTTGCAGGTGCGATGTTGAGATGTTGCCTACCTACCTATCCAAATGCTTTTTTCAATGTGATTGTAATCTGGGATGTTCAAATGGTCTGTCTGCACTGGGTAGAAATCATCATTTAATAACAAAAACGCGCCCACATCAGGCGGGAATTTCCACTATTTACACAACTTTCCAATTCATTGATCACCCACACATTAGTCAAGATGATGAGCAGCAATAGTTCTAACATGATCGATCCTGCTATCATCGAATACCTGAAAGCTCACGGCGAAGAGGAAATTGAGGTTGGCGACAGGCTTCACCAGATCTCTGCCTCTCTCAACCGCAACATCTCGACATGCCAAGGCCTCCTCAGCCGTATTCACTCCACACCAAGCTCGAAATGTAGGCACATAGCACGGTTTCTTCCTTTGTCGCTGTTTGCTAATGGCTCTAATTAGTGCCTCCGCTGCTCAAGCAGATTGAAGAGACCGGTATCCAGCCCGAGATTGAGGGCGTGGGAGAGCTCGCCCAATTTGCATCCAAGTATCCGTACTACAAGTATGTGCATACCATATTCAGGACCCCTCTCCAACACAACAGATTCTGACTCGAGAGTAGATACAACAATAAATGGTCCCGCAGCGTCCAAAATGTCGTTGGCACGATCCTCCTCACAGGTTGGCTTGGTGGCATGGGCACTGAGTCTCGACCCGGCGAGCTAGGTCGCCTTTTGACTATCGAGGACGTCGGCGAGATCTTAAAGGGTGCGTGACGTCCCGACAAAGCACATCATGAATGGTTCGCTACTTCAGAAACATCTCTATTAACATAATCACAACGCAGTGCCCGTTAACCTCAAGGACCGAGACGCTTTCCATGTCACCATCGAAGAGTATCTACTGGCGCTCACCGATATCACCGAGGAGCTCAGCCGACTCGCCATGAACTCGGTCACATTGGGCGACGTAGCGCTGACAGTGCGCATCAGTAGCTTCATCAAGGACTTGTTCGCAGGCTTTCAGCTGCTGAATCTTAAGAACGACATTGTGCGGAAGCGCGTCGACGCCGTTAAGTATCACGTCAAGAAGGTGGAGGACGTCATCTACGATCTCTCTCTACGAAATCTACTCCCTAAGACTGAGTGATTTCGAGATTTCGGAGCTTACAACTAGGTCTAATAGCTATTATTTTGCTACTCGCTGGAAGGCATTTCGTAAAGGAACTATATATTTTATCCTCGAGACTTGGTGGTTAGGATGGTTCAAAGACCACGGCAGGGTAACCTATTTCGTTGCCTTTCTCTATACAGACAGAATTATCATGCCCAAACATATAGCTTAAGCTAGGTATTACACCAAAACTTAGACGTTGAAGTGCATGTCGTCACTTTGACTTGTCTTCAAGGTGGGATGGTGGGAGAGCTCCCATATCAGCTTATCGACTATCGATATGCTGTAGGTCTACTAAGCTAAGTACCTGGGTGCGCGCCAAGTGAATTTCATCGCTGCGCTTTTGCTGCTGATCAGGACCCTTAATCCTTACCGTAGCGGGCCAGGGGGGGTATACCAAATGATTGTAGCTCAGGTCTGCAATCCAAAAGGCTGGCGGCTGTAGGACATAATAAGTACTATACTTTTATATATAAATTATTATGATATTAAAGTACCTGTTATATAGATTATTTTTTTTGCTGTAGTATTATTTTAGGCTATAATTATTTTGAAGTGCTGATTATTTTGGGCTGTAAAATTATTTTGAGCGGCAAAATTATTTTGAGCTGCAAATTATTTTGAACATGTTACCAACGCATGCCGGCACCCGTTATACGTACAACCAAAAGCTTTTATATACGCAAAGGCTACAAAACCTTCCGTTAAAGTTGCGAACTACGAAGCGATTGCACTAATATTCTAAGTATTTACAGTGGCGGTAGTTTGGTTGGATTGGATTGAATTGGATGGAGTGGATTGAATTGGATTGGATGGAGTGGATTGGATTGGATGGAGTGGATTGGATTGGATGGAGTGGATTGAATTGGATGGAGTGGATTGCAGCGATTAACCTTGTAGGTAGCCGGGTGGTGGCCGGGTGGTGGCCGGGTGGTGGCCGGGTGGTGGCCGGGTAGTAGCCAGGCGGCGGCCACCTGCGCGACAGGTGACTATTTTGGAGAACATTTTGAAATTGCAAAATTATTTTGGGCTGCAAATCATTTTGAGCAGAAGATTATTTTGAGCTGCAAATTATTTTGAGCAACAGTTATTTTAGAAAAAAATTATTTTCAAAAATCAAAATAATTTTGATTTAGAACCCTTTTAGTCCTAGCTCGAGGTTATAATTATTTTTTTTTGGAGATAATTTTTATATTCAAAAATAATCCTAGACATTATTTCTTAGACCCCCCCGGGGCCGCTACGGTAATGTGTTCTTCCGCGCATCGTCCATTCCTTGATGTTATGCTCGTACAATACAATCCAAGTTACCTAATTGCAATTAGATTTGTCGCATAGAGTCCGCCGACCTACCAAATTCACAAAAAGCGTAGTATCCCTAGGCACAGCTCGCCAATCGAATAATAAGGCAGCATGTCGCAAACCTCAGGGAAAGGAGTCCCAGCCCAGGAGCTGGCGAAGCCCAAAGAGACAGATGCGCCGATGCAGGCAGTCCGAACGATACCTTCTCCGGAAGCGCAAGCGCTGCGAAATGCGCACCCGGCCATTCTCCTCGCTTTATTCGCAATACGGTTCCGCGCGCTGGTAGCCGACCCCGTATCGACGATGCAGAGTTCGCTGCCCGTGGTCCTGGCATTACAGGCGGCGTATACGGTTACTTGCCTCCCCGCCGCGGGCTCACAAGGAGCAAAAACACTACGAAAGTTGCGACCCGGCGAGAAGAAGAGGACGGGCTCAGAGACGGCTGGGCCCAATCTTGCTGTGGTAGGTTTTCCTGGGATTACTGTTCGATTGTCAGCAAGGGAGCTAACACCAAATGAATCACCAGACGAGCCTCGTGGCCTTCGTGTTGACTATCGTTTCCGCTGGCGCGCTCCACGTTTTGTTGGTGCTCTTTGGCGCCCCGTTCCTGACTCACCTCCCGCATACCTTTCTCTGCTCTCTCCATCTGTCGCTCCTGGGGCTATATCCACTGTTCTATACACGCGGTGTCGTCGGAAGCGACTGGATTGAGATTTTAGGCGCGAGGGCCCCTTTCGATGAAGCGTTCGGCGGTTTAGTAGGCTCAGGCGTGGGAGCTTGGCTAGGAGCCGTCCCGATCCCGCTTGATTGGGACCGCGAGTGGCAGAAGTGGCCTGTGACGATTCTCTGCGGCATATATGCTGGATATACCGTTGGAAAGCTGGTTGGAGGGACGCTAGCTTTTGGGAAGAGATTCGGTGATATCGAGTCGTCTTGAAGGATGTCTATATAATAGATAACAGTAAATAAATCTCATAAGACCGGACCTCTGCAGATTCGATCTTTCGAAGCGCTCCTAACCTAAAAATATTGATACATAGTAGTACGTTAAGACAGCCATCTATCTATGCTTCCGTTTCTAGTACGGGTAATTAACATGTTCTAGTACAGACGACAATCTCAGATATTATTCTATAGGGCTGTTTCACGGCTTGCTAAAAGAACATCAAACCAAAACCTTAATTTCTTGTACGACTCTCAGCAATTGAAGATGAAAAGCGCTTTCACATCTCTACGATCACAGATAAGTTAAATGAACAATATTCTGCTTGATAATTCAATTTGAATACGAAGAATACTTACATGATAGAATACTGACTGTACTTAGCTTACCATCGGTTTTCATTTGATTGAGTCCTATGTATTTATTCCCAGGGTAATTGACCCCTATTCATTGGACCCCATTCTACTTTACAGCGTAAGTGAACAAGGACAGATCCCTTACAAATAGACAAGGTGACACGAGATTACATAGGGTGTAATCCATGGTGTCTATTGTGGTGGTAATATTGTTGATCTTTCTAAGTGGTAGTGGCCGAAGGCCACTGCCACGGGCCACCTTAAGTGGAGTGGAGTGGCTCCAGCCCGCCAGCCACAGCCTCCGTGGCCACAAGCCACTGCGTGGCTTGTGACCCCCTACAACTCCATATCACAAGGGTTTGGGGAATCAAAACAAAAACTTAAGCGAATTTCACTGGGGCAAATAGGCAAAAGAAATAGTTTATAGTCGTACCGTGGATCGAACACGGAACCTTTCCGGGACTTTGATCACATCAATGTGAACGGAAAATCATAACCATTAGACCATACGACTTGTTGTATACGGATTATCTCCAAAGTATCATCCTTGACTGAGATTGCAAAGACCACGGGAATACAAAAAGTTGCACATGATTGAAGTAGTAACTCGGATACAAGACGGATAGGTGTAGAAGACCAATAGACGCTGGGATTAACATGACGGGTGACACTAGTAATGTGGTGATCATTATTTTCTCCAATGTTATTAAGACGAGATCTACTAGGGGTTTAAAAAGTTCAACATATGCTCTATCCATATTACTAAATAGCTGTGAAAGTTGACCGAAGATGAAGTATCTAGAGTCACATACTACCTATGCTAAACAGTGACATGTACTATAATGATAAGTTTGTGTAGCGAAGGGATGAACATAAAGAATAGGGCGATAGGATATAGTAGTGACACCACTGGTTTGTAAATACGGGTAATTACGTAGTCTATGGATGAGAAGCAACCTGAGCTGGAGTAGAATGCCTTATTGTTGTTCTGTTCTATCTAAGCAGCCATCAGAGGTAATGGGAAGAAAGATTTACCCAACATGACTACCTGGCTTACTTCTTGTCGATAGGTGTTAGGTCCTTTACCGCCTCCAAATTCTTGAGGCGTGCCTCTAGCTTCATTTTTATCAATTGGGCAGCCGTACTGCTTAATGGTAACCAGAGCGGGACTGTGTCGTTTCGGCTGGCGACCAGGTACAGAGCCTCAGCTACGGCAGAGGGTGGAACGCCAGCACCGGCCGCGACACCCTTTTTTACCCAAGCAGCCAACCGACGTGCTGGCATATCGTCTCCATCGTAGGCCTTATGAATCTTAGTATACTTCTTGCTGCCGTGCTCGAACTCCGTCTTCACACCGCCCGGTTCGACAATACAAATGTTGACTAGCGGGAGACAAAAGGGGTCAATCAGTATGTGACAAATGTATAAGAATAAAACGATAGTAAAACTCACTGTTCCAGTCCGGATGCAACTCTCGCGCAAAAGACTCCGACCAGCCTTCCACGGCAAACTTACTTGCATGGTAGAAGGACTGACCAGGAAAGGCGGCCACGCCAGCGAGCGAAGAAATGTTGAAAATGATGCCCCCGCGATGGTCCTTGGATTGCCGCATCACTCCAACAGCAGTCGTAGCCATGCGCACGACACCAAAGAAATTGGTCTCGAGCTGAGCGTGCGCTTCGCCCTCCGTCGCTGCCTCCGTGTCGCCGGCCAGCTCGTATCCTGCGTTGTTAACGAGGATATCGATATGAAAGTTATCCCCAAAGTGGTCTGCGGCCGCCTTGAAAGCGGCTCCAACCGATGCGGGCGATACAACATCCAGCGCCAGCTTGAGAATGCCGTCGTTGTCCGGAAGGTACGATAGGCTCGAAGGGTTTCGAGCCGTCGCTATGAGGCGCTGACCAGGCTTGCTGGCCACAAGCTCTGCGATGGCGCGGCCGATGCCGCTAGAGCACCCGGTAACTATAAGTCCTCAGGTTAGCTTTGTCAATGAAGGTAAAGAAAATCCGTACTTAACCAGGTAGCATCAGCGGGAAGCTGGTATGGTTTTGTGTTAACTGGGTTCATCTTGATTGATTCAAGCGGCAAAGATAGGGGCTATAGCTGGATTGATGTGTTTACTCCAATTCATAGATATGTAGGGGGGGAAACGATATCTTTATCTCTACGATTTGAAGATGATAGTCGCCGAGTGGAACGTTTTATATCAGAATGATCCATCAAAAGCTATTCGGTCTGACTAAAACGTCGGCGAGCTCAAACGGGCAACGCTTCAAGTGAATCCCGGAACCAATCAGCTCGGCGTAGACGATTGGTTATAATAGCTTATATTTCTCCAAAAGTAAGTCATGGTTATGATAATATTAGAAATGCGGTCGTGTACCGCTGTGAGTTGGCAATCGTTCGCTGTGTTGGGGCGACAATAGATAGATAGCTCGTATCATTAACCCGATCATGCAGAAACAGATTTTAGGCGGAGAATGACAATGTTTTCAGCAGGCGATGCTTCATTGAGCAGACTATTCCGTTAATTGATATCTTGCTTGATGGACAGGTAGAGTATTCATATAAGTATGAGCGGCTTTACATCGAAAGAGGTGTCTTTCGCATTAGAGTTGGCCATTAGAGTTGGCCACATTTGTCAATCGCGGATCAAGAGTCGGTAAAGTGGTATTAAGATCACCTAGAAAAACGGTGGAATCACGACTAGAAGGTACACTTGACGCCTTCTGGTCTACAGAGAAGTCGATATCGGAGCTTCTCGCGGGGTATGGCTAAGTCAACTGTCTCGTATGACCTATAGGCGCGTCGTCGCTGTGAGAATGCAAAGGTGTTATATCTATAAGATGGCCTCGCTGGAAATGTCCAATTTTGGATCTGACGTTACCATTGCATTATCTTCTGGGAAACGTCAGCTTAGTAGGTATTCGAGAATGTCGAAGTGATGGGTAAGGTTGGGTTAAAGTATGTGATGTGGGATGGAAGATAGGGGTAGCAAGATTAGCTTCAAGCTGATCTTGAAATGACTTTCATTCGGGGAAGAAGAGTTGATTTTCTGTGTTTGATTAATTCTTAACTGTGGTTGGAACTAACGCGTAGGTAGGTATTCGGGTTTTATCCTTACATGCTCTAACATTCAAAGATTAATTCACCGACTCACTTCACCTAGGTAGTATGTGGAAAGCAAGCCATGTTGAGAACTCACGATACATAATATCTTGACAATGGTTGACTCAAATTCTGTTTGTTATTTGATTTCTAGTGTTTTACTGTTCAAGCCCCGTTGATTGCATAATCTTTTGATTGTTATACAAGCCGACTCGCGGTTCGCCAAAATTGCTTGCCAGGTCAAAAATACAGATAGGTAACGGAGGGGCCAGGGTCAAAATTCGACGCAGGTAGTGCGTTTGAAACAAAAAGTTGACTGTTTCATCACGGGAATTAAAATTTTAGATATGTATTCAGAAAGATGGGAACCAAGATGCAAATTGATTTCCGTGCCCAGTGACTCAGTTACCTCGGATTTGTCACCTCATACCCGACTAATCAGTTCTAAACTTATTCATTTGAGCGGCGTACGACCTACTTCCGTAGCCTACCATCAGGATGTGCGTATGATTATCAAGTGGCGTAGCTATAGGCTTGCACTTGGATTATATGTGGTACGCTCTTTGCTGTACTCAGAGCTGTCAACGGGTAGGTGCATGCCTCCGTATCTTGGCACATACAATGATGGCGTCGCTTTCTTCCAGAACTTGTCCTGATAGGATCCATGTATAGGACGCTTCGCGCCGATAATATCGTGAACCCCGGTCATACCAATGCAATTGTTATAGGCGGTTATACGACAGTTGATACTTCACCCTTCGGCTGTCTCATCCTGCATATGCCGTACGCGCCCGGCAGCGGGGCAGGAGCCGTAGCCGTTATCATGTGGACGACCCCGAGCCGGTATTGAGGAGAGATTCCATGCAGTATAGTTGAGCGCCCAAGAGAAACGGTGTCGGTTATGTGGCTTAGTACAAACACACTTCCTTCAAAGAAAATATCTATCTACTACCTATGCTTCATTAACTAGGCAAATTAAATATGAAGGCCAAGCTACATGCCACTGGACGATTGAAATAAACCAGGGGTTTGGCCTACAAGAATTCAAGGCTCAGCAATATAAAAAGGACGTTGGGGTTTTTCTTTTCTCTTCTAAACTTCGGAAGCCCCAAGATTTTGCCAAGAGGTTACTATAGCAATACAGGGATGTGCCTATCACTTGGAGTGACAAGCGAAATCTACTTCAGTGTCAATACCCCAAGTTAGTTGCTACTTGTAGCTAATTCCTTCAATCTTTTCCTGCCTTCGTCGTCTGCGTTCACTCATGGCATACGATCAATCAAGTTTCTCAAATTTTATGAAAAGCCGATCGCTGAGGTCCGGGTTCATAGGCCGATTAGCACCGGGATACTGAGTTTCATCAGCAACGAAGGTGGCGTTGCTTGTATAAATAGTGGCGAGAGACATTCGCATTACTATACCGATCCAACAAGGTTAGCAACTTGTAGCATAAATTCTGGGAAAAAGAGATATCTTACACTCTAAGGCAATGTTCTGACCAATGCAGTTTCTGCTGCCAGCACCAAAGGCAAAGAACCATTTTCTAGCCGAGGCGGCATCATCGCACCCTCCATAAAGCCAGCGCTTCGGATTCCAGGCAAGGGGGTTCGAATAGACATCCGGATTGCGATGAAGACACCAACCGTAACTGCAGACACGTGTTTTAGGGGGGACGTTTGGGATAAGACCGATCCGAGAGGTATAGTGGGCAGGTGTGACACGCGGATCGGCACTTGGCGATGTGTTGCGGAGCCGAAGGGACTCCTTGATTATCGCACTCATGAGGGGAAGCCGCTCAAGGGTGTTGGACACCGGTATATCGGTTCGGTCGCCGGCATTGTCAAGAAGGGGGTTATTGGCTGAACGTAGCTCCGCCCGGAGCTCGTTTTGGATTTCTTGATGATGCGAGATCTCATAAATCATGTATGTTAAGACAGTTGCAAATGCTTCAGTCGTAAAAGCTATTCGGCGTTAACGCTTTCTAATCGTGTACTGATAACTGTGTTGCTATCTAAGGTTACTCACCAATATGGTCGAGGCACTCACTCGCGAGCTCTCTGCGCTGACCTGAAGACATCAAGAAGCGCACTTTTGACGTCTCGCTATGCGTCATTGCTAGATCCGACCTTATAGCATCGCACAGCACCGGTAACATCCCTGCTTCTATGGTATGCCCTTTGTCACGTTTTTGTAAGACCTCCTCGGCAGCATCAACTTTTAGCAGAGCCCAATCCTCAAACTTGCGACGAGCTTTAGCGACCTTGTTAGATACAACAGGGACCCCAAGGAAACAGAGTATTCTGGTAAGCTGCGGGTGCTCCCTAGACCAGAACGAAGATTGATCATTGGGGAAGCCGGTGTTGAACAGGTCAAACCAGTGTTGACGAGCCGCCACGTCCAAAAGAAAGTTAAGAGAGAGCGGAACACCAAAAGCAAATGCTGAAGTACAATCAAGAACGATGGACTGAGCGATAGGAAGTATGTTGGCTGTACCGTCGGACGACATAGCAATTTGAGCTAGCAAAGGGGTCAAACGGTCCACCATGAGGTTTCTCATTATAGCTCGAATGTGAGGGGACGAAGCGATGTACGAATGCTTATGCACTCCCCTAATGCGGCGGTGACAACGACGGTGTTCACCCTTTAGGACTGATGTGAAAGTGTTCGACGTCCTATTCTATTAGTAATTGAGCTTCGAGGAACAAACAGACATTGTAAATTTGCATCTCACAAGATATCTCCAAGATTGATAAAACAGTTAATAAAAATACCAACCCTTGCATCGCCCAGTAAGTGTATGATGGATGCTTATCGAAATTGGCCGCGCCGATGCCCCAAACACAGCTCACAGCCTCGATGTCGTTAAGAGCTATCTCCCGTGGTCCGAGCCGCACATATGGTCCATGAGTTTCGAAAGCGTTCGAGACACTTTGAAAGTCGTTTCCGTGAAGTCGCTGCCATTGGATCCAGAATGACGTGAAACGGGCTAGAGGATGAGCCGCCGGAATGGAAGCTAGTGGCGAGAAGAAGAGGGGATACACAATATATTTCCAAAGCAATGCTAAGATAGCGATGACCAGAACTCCTCCCGCTAAGCACGTAGACATAATAGGGAAGATTCTTGGAGCCTCAGGTGTGTAAGCTAAAATATCAAGATGTATCTAAGTAGGTGATTGGAGGGAGCTATCCAAAAGAAAGAAGTCGGATACTTACCTATTGTGATCACTATGCTGTGATCAAACCAGATAGCTTGATTTTATATCGATTTCAAAAGCAAGTTTGCCTCTCTAAATTTGTTGTACATGACACGTTACGCAACTGACGTGAGCTTGCAAGTGAGACAGCTGGGAACAGATTCCCATAAATTTTATAAGAACTGGCTAGCTATGCTCGTCTGTGAATTTATGCATAGCTATCCTTTCACTTCATCATACTGCTGTTAATCTAATCGGACACGACTTGTCATCCAATATTTTGAAGTATATCATAGAACTTGATGCGGGTGAATATGCACTTATGCGCCGGAGTATCCAAGCCTACATCCGTTACGATAGCCCCACTTCTCGCCGACCGCCACCGGTATTCAGGCCGTCCACCGACTGGTGAACATCCAACCCTTTTTGAGCGAGAAAGACACATTAAACCCGGCAATACCGAGAAGGAACTAGCGTGCGTCAAAACAGAGTGTTTGGGGGACTGAGCGCATATAATCAACATTCTAGCCCTTCAATATCATCTCCCTGGTTCATGATCAAATTAAATTTCACCTAGTGCTGGTGTAGTTATTTGTTATTTGGGAAATTTAGTGCTATAATACCAACGTCAGCCCTGTCACAGTTGTATCTCTTTTTTTTTTTTTTCACTGAACACGGGTACTCGCCGCTGAAATCCGTCATTGTGAGCCGAGTAGAGGACTCGGCTTTTCCTCCCGAGACAGTATTTAGGATGCTGCGACTATGCTCTTAGAGAACATAGCTAATTCCCACCCGTTGAGCACTTTTAAGCCTGTGATCCTTGTTAAGACTTGGGAGTAACTGGGCAATTACGCAGATCTCTTGCAGAAACGGGGCCCGTGTGTACCGCCCTAGCAAATTTATTGGCTCAAAGTCAATGGCTATACTGAGACTACGCCACAAAACAGCTTGTTGTCGGCGAGCATTGTGCCCATGTATATTCCATTTATCTGGCTCTGACGTCACTATGAAGTTAATCTAACCTAATTAGATTTACTGTCTGAGTTGAGGTAGCACGAGGTGTTGCGTAAATGGGAGCTACTCACGTTCCCCCTCATGCCGAAATCCCCCAAGCTTCCATGTCTCCCTAAACATGTATGTTTCATGATCAGTTTTTACTGAACGCTCTTAGTCTGAAAGATAAGAGAATTATAGTTGAGGCCAACGACACAGAATTCGCCATCTGGATTAGGACGTTGAGTATAAAGCTGATACTGTGCCCTTTCCAGAGCTTCAAAGATATCAGTGGGCCGTTTTATTGTGCAACCATTGACATAGTATCTGCAGAGAAAGAGAGCACCAGACGTAACGGATAGGACTACAAAGGTCGGGTGGTTCGGTCGATTGCATATGTGTGTACGTAGTATAACTGCAGCATATTGCGTTACAAAGTACGTAATAAAATCAGTTTATTGGCTAGTAAAGATCACAGAAAATAATTTGACCTGGTTCAACACATATGTAGTCCTCTTCGCATGTATTCGGACACTCGCGTAGGAGTGCTAAACTCATGCTAGTTTTGTGCCGCCTAGTGTATGTCAGTAAAGTAACGAGCATTGCTATAGATCGCTACTCACAATCGATTCAAGGGTATATTTTGACAAATCAAGTCAGATCACGATTGCTGTACTGTGATCTCTATCTAGTTCTGAAGAAGTGCTCTACATTTGCCTTTCTCATCTCTTATTTCGTATCCGAAAGTGGATCATACAATGTAGCAATAATAGTTTCATTTTTTACAAGATTTCTCTCTGATCACCGTCGAGATTCTCGATAGTGACCCATATAGTGCGCACAACATCTAGGAGAATTGGCGAGAGTCTCGTTTGAGAACCTTAGACCGAGATAGCGGTCAGTATAGCGACTGTTTTCAGAAATAAGTATATTGGCTATATAAAGCGCCTACTTCTTAACGTGTCTCCCTGTCGAGTTAGTCCATAGTAGGCCATTCTGCTATGTCCTCCTCAATCGCTGTAAAGCGCTCATTGAATTCATCATCCGCTGTACCGATCTCAGTTTCGATATATTGGGCCCCGGACCTCTTGAGTTTCAGTAAGGTATGTGGTCACATCAGAGCTAGAAGCTCTGCTAGTTCATGAGCCCATTGCACCATATCTTCTACCTACCTAGCTGGTAGTAGATCGTATCGGGACGTGACTGAAGAACCTACCGACAGCTGTGATCTCAATAAAAATCCCTCTAAATTCTATGAATTTTATGGACCGTTTGTCGACTTTCTAGCCGAAGTTCCGTGACGCTCTCAATCTTGTTCGATGATTCATCTCAATCTCCTCGTGTCTAACACTGCATAGATGAAGTGTCTTACCGAAACCGTCTTGCTTGATCTCCTCCCTCTATCGAACATCGGCGCTTATTTTCCGCTGAGTCTAACATGACAGACCATCCGGGCCCCAGAGCGACTGAATAATACTCAGAGAGCGAGAGTGATTTCGATTGAAAACGTTGAAATGAACCTTGAAAAGACGTGGTTTGAGAAATTAGCCTGAGACGTTCATATTGTTTATTACAGTTGATATATCAGTTCATCTTAGTTGCTAGATTTTACACGAAGGGTAGAGTTTATAGCAGAGTCCATTGCTTAGGCGCGATCGGATCGATGTGTCGGCGTATTCGTATAGATAAATTTCTCTCAAGCCATCGGCTGGTACGCTACACCTCCCACAAGACGTTTATTTCCTTCTGCATTTATCACTCGACCGGCTAGCGACAGCCCGCTTATGCCGTTCTCGAGCAGCCGGCTTGTCGTACCCGTGTAAGGTTGGTCACCTTGTTCTCTAGACGTCTACATAATACGTATCACGATATGCGTGGTTTCACTTGCTGATGAGGAAAACGGCTGCGGACCTCCGTTGTGTAAAATTCTTAGACGCGTGATTTGATAATCGGGGTTTGACGCAGGTGTCAACGTCACACAGCGGCAAACCTGCATTCCGAGCCGGGTTTTCATGAAGTTCGTAACTGTGTGATCTTTATACGATGGCTACCGTTACTAGAAGTGGTGTCCCGACTTATTTATTCGAGAACCAACTGACAGTCGAAAAAGCTTGCTGAAGGGCAACCGGTACCACACCACCCGGTTTCCCCGCGAGAGTAGAAATCATATCCCATACAGGGGTTGGCGGAATAGCGTAAGTCATCACAGTCCTATTCGTACCTCATTCGATGCCCAACTTCCGACAAAATTGTGCAAGCGACCCAGTAGATACATCAGAAGTTGTCGCACTACAGGTTGTATTGCATTTAGTTACGGACGAAAATGTGAGGTGTATTTTCCGACATAACTATCATTCATCGATGTTCTGCAGCTACTAAATACGTTGTGACGCAAGCAATTAAGGTCGTTAGTTGCTTCTTCTCAAGCTCTAGCTATAAAGACAATGGAGTTTTTGACATCGACGCAGATATCTCAGACCGACTAATATATATTGCTTTCACTTTTGAGTGGGCCGTGGAAATCCCTTCAATTCCTTCAGGTTCTCCAGGAAAACGATTTTGTTAATCTACCTATTCGTCTATCTTTCTCCGCTTCTCTGCCAACCTGCAATCTATGACTTCCAGAATGGGTGTCGACGCCAATGACGCTAAACGTGCCGTTGCAAGCATCTTCAATTCAGCCCTTGCGGCTCCAGGTATTGGAGCCGCCTGGGAACTTGGAATCCTCGATGAACTGCGTGAAAAGAAGCGGCTCGATGTAGAGGAGTATTCTTCAAAGCATGATTTACACCTTCTATCCATTCAAGGTCTGGTTACTGTCCTAGTCACAGTTAAGGTGCTGGCGCGTGACCAAAACGAGATAGTAGCTGGAAATCTGTTCGAAGAGGCCTACCAAGCCAAATCGCTATTTCATTGGATGAATCTTGGCCAGGGTAACTTGTTCCCGCGGATGCAGTACATCCTACGGAATGGCAATCGGGAGGGAGAATACTACACACGAGATCCAGCAGCCATATCATATGCGTGCCGTGACATCAATGCACAGTACGTTGATCCAACGTTCTGGGCTGCGATGGATAGTCTGAACTACACGTTCTCCGAGGTTGTCGACCTCGGATGCGGTAGTGGAGGGCGCTTGATGCAGATTCTTGACCGCTACCCAAAGGTCAAGGGACTTGGTATCGACATTGCTGCGCCTTCGACAAAGGTTGCGCAGGACGAGGCAGCAGATCACGGCTACGGGAACCGACTTGCTTTCAGCGAGGGCGATGTCCTCAAGTTGAGTTATCGCGACGAGTTTGCCAATGTTGACTTATTGAACTGTTTCCTGATGGGCCATGATTTCTGGCCCCGTGAAAACTGTATCGACACGCTCCGACGCATACGTGAGTCCTTCCCCAAGGCCCGTCGGTTCTTGCTTGGAGATGCGACAAGATTTGTGCTACATGGCGGAGACTCGAAATATGGCCTTACAGAGGCAGACATACCGGTCTTCACATTGGGATTTGAGTTTGCTCATGCGATGATGGGTGTTACTATCCCATCCCTAGATGACTGGGATGGCGTTTTCGCCGAGGGCGGATGGCGTTGTGTGAAGAGGCATCTGACGGATTCCCGCCCGCCTTTGTGGGTCATATTTGAACTGGAACATGCTTAATGTTTTCCACCTCAACGATAATCATTTTGCGCTAAGAGCTCGACGCGTTTCTCTTCTCCGGATTATGCTGGCGCTCGTGTCTATAATGAATGATACCGAGTTTCTGATCTACTTGTTTTCTCTTAGAGTTAGTCCATGTGTATGTCCTCGATTAGTAGTGTAGATATGATAGTTATACTTACCTTTTACCAGCATGAAGGGCACTTGCCGCGCACGACTTTGATGTTGGAAGTGTCAGTAATCATAGGACTACATATGTCTCTCTTTCGCTGCTCTACATCGAGGCAAAGGTCGTAATATGGCTCGCCATCAGGTCGTGTGTGGCGACACTGTTGATACAGCTTACTGGAAATGATATATTTACACATGGTAATTTTTAAGGTTTGTGAGTACTTGATCGCCGTGACAGTTATGGAAGCTTAGGGGTAATTAGTTGAGAAGTCGTAATGGAATATGTGGTCTTTGGGATTCTGTACTGATTCGATAGTAGATGAGCCTTTTTATATTCAAAGCTGGATTCTTTCCTTAGAATACTCCCTTCTTGCTTTCTTCGTTTTAAATCCTAGATCTATAGCATTCAGCTTCGCACTCGATGATTAGTAGTTAGATTCGGCTCGAGGGAGATTGGCGAAAGCTTGTTACTAAACCATGTTATTAGTAGCAAGGGATTAGCAAACGCATAAGTTCACGAGCCGCTTGAGCAAATAAGCCTGAGAATAATCTAATTTTTGGTGTCTCATGATGATTAAATTAAACAGGCGCTCAGTTCCCTATCATAATCACGAGGCACGTCTTTCGCACAGTGTCATTTCGTTCGGGAGTCACCAGACCTAAGCAAAAATAACTGTATATCCCTCCGTTTTTTTCTTCGCGTAGCGTTGGCGGCTGACCCTTCATAAATTTGGCCAGGAACCAATAACTTCCCGTGAAAGTTAGCTAAACAGTCATATATCAATATTTCTTAATGAGCCACGCACAATGTTTCACATGATTAAATGCTTTAATTACTGCTTCTACGTTGCTACCTTAAGTATTAGATTGCTACTGAATATTTAGAACTTGTCACTAATTTCTGCGCTTACTGGGCTGGCATCTATCCCAAACACCTTGTGTTACATTATCGTGAATCTTTTTGACCTACCAAGTTTCTGCGGTGCGTCAGCCAACACCGACCCTTTGCGTGACGGCAGTAACAGCGGTATCTGTCGGTCATGAAAACCAATTTGAGTAAAAAGATAGCCTATATGGGGTTTAAGGATACTTTCTCGCTCCAGGCTACTCCCCATAATCACCCCATCCCCATTAATGCAACTAGTAGCATTGCAAATTCACTCCTAGTCAGCTCCCATCCAACCCCCATTTATCCAACAGCTCGTGGCACTCTTTGAATTGGTGGTCACAGTGGTTTTGGTTGTACTGTAATAGAAATCAGCCATCGAACTCTGAATCAGAGCCCCGGTAGATCCCTTTAAATTCCCCCGTTGGAATAACCAACTGGAACTTCAGGAGACACAACGGACATAGATTAACTTGAAAAATAACAATAGCACATACATTGCAGTGACTGTTCCAGTGACGTGCGTTGTCGAATACGATAAGCTGGTCTGTGTGACAGTGGACTGAGGCCTAGTAGTCGTGACGGTGGCACCGGGGTTTTGACCGCTACATACGGTTGATGGTTGAGGAGTCCTAGTTACTATCTCAGCACTACACGAGTGATAAACAAGGTTTGTGTCTTTATCTCGAGGGGAGTAGATATGTAATCGACCATAAGTGCTTGCAACTTACACTGTGGCGGTAGTAATACGAATAACTGCAACATAAAGCTTTAGTAGTGTTGTATCTAGGTGAGGGGTGAGGTAAGGCTGTAACATACCGTTCTCTGTCACTGTTGGCGTGGGGAGCACCGTAACGCTGGTGCTTGTCACGGTATAAGTCGTCTCTGTAACGGTAACTGTAGTGGCCATGTAAATCTTGATAACCTCCTTCACGCCACTGATTGGAGTGTCTGCTACTTTTGCGGTTTCAGCCGCTGGTCGAGAGCAGGCTAGACCGATGCAGATGGTTGGGGCGGGTAGATCAGGAGGGAAACCACAGGCGTTTCCAACGCATATCGTCCCAGTCGGGCTGTCATAACTGTAATGGCAGGAGGCGGTCTTTGTGGTCGTGGTTGTTGATTTTTTGGTGGTCGTTGCGTCAGTCGTCGTGCGGACCACAACTGATGTCGTTATCACGGTCTCTTTTGGCGGCGTAACTGTTACTGTTGTTGTAGGTCCACTACAAGGCCTCGTCACAGTTTCAGGGGCCAGAATTAAGGTCTGAGTCTGTGTTCCAATAGTTGAGAAGACGGCTATGCAATAAAAATATCAGTAAACGTTCGTTATATATCGTTGGAGAATGAGCACGCACTGGTTGGATTGGGTGTACTTGTGATCCCTATGATCACAGTTGGGGTAGCCTATGTTCCCTTAACGTTAATACGATGTATCTTGAGCATGATTGTTTTGAAGACTGGCTCACAGTAACTGTTACAGTTGACGGTGAAACACTTGTTAGGTTAATCACTCTCTGTACCGCCACGTTCGCACCAGAAATGACGATTCTCCATTGACCTGACGACATGGAAGAGTATGCGATCGAACTTATTAAAACTTAGCCTTTGTGACTAGTCGAAATCAAGTTTATCAAGGTTCCACACACCATGTTGACTTCACTTCTTGGCCATCAGGCGTCGTGTTGATGGCAGTGCAAGTATACTGATGCCCGGCAGGGTCAACCAGGGCAGGTTTTACTGGTTCCTGTACGCAACCTGGTAAAAATTAGTAATGGTGCCCAATGTTTAGGGTCATTCAACATGGTACCTTGGAATATGGAAGTGAAAGTGAATAGTTCATCAGATGTCGCATCGATATTGTAGGAACCACCGTTAGAGTAATCCACGCCATAGACAGTGCATGCAGCAGATGCTCGAAGAGCCAAATATCCTGCCAACAGGCAAATTCGTGCGATTCTTAAAGTCATCATATTAGCATCCAGCCCAGGATCAGATATATACTTGAACTCAGCCGTTTTGAGTGGCACGTCTTCGTACCGCCTGAGGAAGAGGCGTCACTTTTGTAGTTAGACACTGCGTACATAGTCACAATGCTTCTGTATGCACGAGCTGTTTGTAGCGATAATTTAATATCGGCCAATGCTACGCAAGCTAAGAATAGTATTTTCATGGTGCCATTGTGCCGTGGTAAGCGACCATTGTAGGTTCAAAGGCCTAGCCTTGCTGAATTAGCGAAGCACGTCAAAGCAGGTTGGACGCGCAGACAATGTTGCATATGGCAAGATCGCTCTTAGGCCGAGTCGTTGCTAGCGAGGCCAGGCCCAGGTCTAGATCAGTTGTCCAGGTGGTCACATGGCATGGGTCATATCTATGGGGCGGGAGGTTCTACTCGAAGGGCCAATTTGAGAAGAACGATTGAGGTGGAGCGGCATAGATGATCTAAACTATTTCTTCACCGAAGTTCACTGAACCTACGATATGGAGTTCTAAGAAATAGATAGAAACGTACTTACTGGCTCAAAATTACTTTCGGCTACGTCTATGTAGCTTGAGACCTCACAGGTGAAGAATAACAAGGGCTCAACTAATAGCTCGGTTAATAATTGGTAGGGCCATTATAAGACCAGATGCATACTGGCTTCAAGCTGACATACTGGTGCGATCGCTAAGCATAGAAAATGACATGATCGTATATGCATCTTATTGCCATTGGTCGATGCCAGTGTCGTTCTCGGAGGTGGTACCGTGAATGCGACTTCAACGGTCTTACTCAACGTGATATAGCCTAAGCAATAGAATGAAGATATACCAGAGTTCGCCTTGCAAGACTCGCGGTTCCATAGTCAGTCCGAGGTATATAGAAGACCATACTGCTTTCTTCTAGGATTGAGATAACTCAACCCTTCGACCTCATGCAAAACCAAAAGTAACAGCAAGGAGAGTTGATGCGTAGTTGCTGCTCTACTTGATCGACAGGCACGATAGGGCGGGATCATCGCCAGCTCGCTGAGCTTCACCACGTATTTTGCCTGAATCTCGTGCATAACTGCGCCAATAATACTACCTTCACATCTCAGCTGCCTACGGCATTTTTGTTGGATCTCCGCGCTTGTCAATTAATGATCTGGGGTCGCGGTGGGGTACCGCCTTCACTTCTCTGCTTGGACACGATATGGTTAGAAGTTTGGAACAGCAAAGCTAACGTTACGTTCATGTTCTCCAGGCTAATCAGCACCTTCGATTAACCACAGTGCAAATAGACCAATCATTGCACTGCAGCAGCTGCTAAAAAGCTGCAAAGAAACAGTGCATACAAGAACCCTTACTGTAGTCGCTTTGTCCATGACTCTATCCCCTCTACAACATTAAACTGTCGAGGAATAAAGTACTTGTAGCATGAAACATAGATACCCCTTCCTAGATTCCATATAGAGCTAAAAGCTCTTTGTATTTATTGATAAATCTCATCAAATAGTCTATGGGTTCATCGACCCTTCGTGTTCTCAATTTTTACCATTCTCGAGATGCTTGTAAGTAACCTTGCCTAACGCCATAGCCCACCCACCATCCAGACCGTACCAGTGTACGTGCGTACTAAAACTCCATATTATATCATTTTCACACAAATTGTCTGGCATCTTGTTGAGGGACACCTAAGCGTGTTGGCGTTATTGGATCCCCAGCGTGGGTAGTAGGAGGTTGTTGCACGCCGGGTTGAGAGCCACGCCAAGGCTCCATATCATACCCGTTGGATTCATCAGGTTGTTTCGCCGTCTGGACCAGCTTCTTAAAGATCTTTTTCACTAGTAAGATGAACAGAAAAGCGGGCAATACGAATGCGACTACTCCAAGGAGGGCAAAGTCATAGCCTGGCGACAATGCAAGTGGGAAACCACTACAAATCGTCAAAAATAGATCAGAGAGAAAGGGGTAGATGTACTCACGTAAAGCCATTTGCAATACCAAGCGGTATAACAACGCGCCCAAGCCAAACATGAATTGGTGCAATCTTGGTTGTCTGCTGTGTTTTCTTGTATATACGATGGTGTAGGTACCCCAGGACAAGCTGGGCAATGACAAAGATGAACACGAATATGCCAATGATTTGATGTGCCGTGTTAAATTTACGACTCTGCGGAACGGAAGTTAGTAAACCTACTACCAAAATATCGAGCACTTCATTTCTGAAGATCGACATTACTGTAAAGAAACAGTTTGCAGACAAAGAACTCACCCTATTATAAGATGTGCTGATAACGAACCCAAGAATTGAGCCGATGAGAACGAACCCGAATGCCACAACTTGGTTGATAGCATGCCAGCGGACTGACCCGCCAACTCGTAGAACCAATATACCGAAAGGCCATATCCCCACAAATGTGAGAATCATGAACACGGCGTGGAGGATAGCCTTTTTGTCCACGTATCCGCTCGTCGCTGATCGTTGCGTTGCGCCAATGGACGTGATATTCTCATTGGCAGGAATCTCTGGGATACCACCGGTCCCCGTAGCACGCACCAAGTCCATCGTGAATGAACCGTAACTCCAATGGATCTTCACCGACTGCTTAGGATTATCACTACGCGTATCGCTGCTACGTCCCGTGGCGTAGGCCATATTCTGTGTTGTGCTGGAAATGTCGAGTTCTCCGTTGCGCGGCCATGAACGACAGTTACTGCATAGCCCATTGAAGATGAATGTGGTATCGTTGAACAACCCTGTTCCCGGCAATGCTTCAATGTTGATCTCAGAGTCATAGATGGGCTCGCTGTGACCATCACACCGACGTGGAGATAACGTTACGTTTTCCCCTGACGCCGATGGGTAAGCCATTAATATCAGTGGATTTCCTCCCATGGTGCTCGCGCCTAAGCCCACTGCGACCCAACTGGTCTGTATTGAGAATGCCATTGAGAAGAATAGCTCTGATGATGATGTATCATTTGGTACATTAAGGGCGAAGGCGAGGTCCTTTTGGGGTGAGACGAAGAGTGACGATGGTACCGCCGCCGTCGCAAGCGGAAATGCTGCAGCATGTTAGCAGACAATCTCGCTCACAAGTCTTCGCACGCATCATGCATGATGAATGAATGGATGGAAACTACCCCCAAGGGTTAGGTATCTGCCAAAATCTATGCCACTTACCCGCCAACGAAGCCAGCAACAGCTGGCTTATAGATGTCTGCATCTCGATACCCGGTATCAATACAATAGTTAGTCGAATTCACAGGTTAAATTGTATCTTTTCCTCTTATTAAATCATACCGAGCCAGCGTATAAGAATGGAAAGAAAAGTAGCAGAAAGTGAAGTATGAGGGAACCCATGACTATCGTGTGAGACTGGCCCCCATCTGCCCATATACTCTACATAGCTATTGTCTGATAGCACAGCCCACCAGCAGTTGGATGCGACTTCATTCCCCAAAACTGTGATCGAAGTTTTATGGGACGCGAGCGGTAGGGGTCTCTATAAGATAGCATAGCATATTGAATGTTGATTGGTAGATTGCACAAAGATGCGCCCAAATGGCCGGCGGCAAGCTTCTTGGCTAGCGGTTGGTTGGCGCAACCAGGCGCGAAGCGCTCAATTGGCACATCCGCAAATAAGAGTGTTGCTACTGGGCAGAAAAAAATGGATCCTATCAAGGCATAGGCGATTATGATTGCCTGGGCATTTATTGGCTGGTGGCATGCTTCGATAGGTTCATTAGGTGCAACGAGCTACGAGTGTTCCGCATCGCGCCTGTCACTTGAGGCGTACATGCATTCATTAGTAACGATTTGGCACAACTTATCATAAGTGCATATGTACAGCTTTATATTTTGGTATATAGCCGAAGTTTGTCCAAGAAGGTACCCAAGGGTGAGCTCACGAGAATACATCAACATTATACGCCGTTAAGCTGGCTTTGGGCATTAATAGCATCGCCGATACTGACATAATCAAGCTTCATAGTCCGTTAGTATCGTCATCTCGGGTTTCGAAAAATCAAGAAGTTGAGGGAAGCTTACTAGTACCACGTTGGGGACACGTCCATACAGTCCTTTACAAGTGTCCGTTTGTGCAGTAATAGAAGAGACAGAATTTGTATCACCGGCATGAACTAGGTCAGGAAGGTCAATACCCAGGATTTCGTAGTTCTGATTGTGGTTTGCGAGGATCAAACGGCCGTCAGCAGAAGCCCCAGCAGGTCGGTCGATATTGCACCCGCTCACTACGATATTAGAGGTTAGTCATCGCTTTTCTGAACGTCGCTTTGGGCAAATGAAGAAGACCGTAAAGCACTTAAAGCCACCTCCATATTCAAAAGCTAAATTAGGAGAGAAACGGCTTCGAGAATCACTTACGCTGGTCTGAGTGAGGGTCGAATGGTGTCTCAAAGTAGTAGGCGAATTCATCCAGGATATATGGGACCTTGCTAGTGTCCGAGTTGTAATCTATAGTCTTGTTAGTCGTTTCTTGAGAAAAGGAAGTGATATCCCAAAGTAAAGCATGACCAAACTTACCCATAAACACAATAACCCTGTTTCCGCTGGAGATCAGGTCTCCCAGTGTTGGCCAGGCATCTAATCCAAGTTGACCTGAGGGCGTGAAAGTATACGAATCTAGTCCTGCAGACTTGAAGGCATCGCCAAATTTGGTGATGTCAATGGCATCTCCGTTCGTGATGAGCAACGTCACAACGTCGTCCGGATGACCATCGACCCACGTCTTCACAGTGCTAAGGTAGTCTTGAAGAGGGCCAGCATCTAACAAATCGCACGACTATGGAAATTATTAGCAGGCGTTTTGAATGCACAGAATTGTTCATTACGCTGGAATTCTTTAATCTACAATGATGTTGACAGATCCCTTTTTCCATTTCTACTTACTGTGTGACACATTTCAATGACACCATCCTTGTCGTGCGTCTGGGTGGTCAGAAACCGAATACCTTGGTCAAGCTGCGCCGAAACCGACGTAAGTTGATTGTCCGAAGGCCCAATGCCTACAAACCCTGAGTTATGCGACCCGGCGAAGGTGATTTGGCTGTACTTTCGGTCGCAATACTCGGCCTTCCCATTACAGTCGGCGGCGGCGGTCGCAACAAGCGCGAGAGCGGACAGAGGTGCTGCTGTGCGCATTTTCGCCAGAATCTCAAGTATACGGACGGAAAGGAGATCGGTGAAGGTCACTAGCAAAGCAGGCTAAAGACCAATATACGATGCAATTGTCCTCTTTGCACTTCTTGACACAATCACATACTCGTACGTGCGCCTAGCCCCTAGGTTTCCAATGTGAAGGTGCACTTCAGTCTTTATATACGTTGTCTTGATCCCGAAAGGCTTCGCATGAACAATACCATGGAGCTCCTAGGAGAGCAAAGATCACCCACGTGGGTCAACGACCAGCGCATCTACGGCGACCGAAGCTGATCTGCCGCATCACGGGCCAGTAGCATACTGGCGGTCGTCTCTAATAGGAAAAACAGAGATGCAACCTTCTTAATTTGATGTTTGATCATCGGGAAGGATTACGATCCAGCAAGGGTCGAATCAATCGGTCCGCAGGTCGTCTCGCAACCTATATCGTCCATAATAACCATTAGTTCGCCCTTCGTCATGCACATAGGCCTTGATGCCGGCCATGTGCGCTTATGATTGGAACAGCATTCACAACCTTGACAACTCTACCCGTCGGTTTTAGGTTACGTGCTAAATACCAGTTTCATTTTACTAGGGTGGAAAACCCTGTAGGTAGTGTAGGTAGGTAGTAGTGCAAAGGTTGAAACATGGCATGGTCAAATGAGAGTCAATGGGAAAATCTTCCCCTCTTTCGGCAGCCAAGACGGCGCATGAGGGGACTCAGCACCCGGATTGCGCCCCTGATTAGGCATCTCAAGACCGCCCGACTAACACAAGAGGGTATAAAACGAATGACAGGTTTACGTGTTGCCCTTTTAATCCCACCATGAGTAGGGATATTCGACTCCTCTAGGCGCTTATATACGTATTTAGGATAGTTAAGTATACCTATATATACCTTCTAGGATAAGACATGATAGAGTAAAAAGGCGGTA
The DNA here is from genome assembly GCA_037356055.1 of Xylaria sp. Z34. NCBI lineage: Eukaryota > Fungi > Ascomycota > Sordariomycetes > Xylariales > Xylariaceae > Xylaria > Xylaria sp. Z34. The sequence goes on from JBAWJW010000011.1 coordinate 828,379, forward strand.
TACAAAGAGATTTATGTTCCTTGTATATACGTATGAATATCTGTTACACGGAATAGCCCCAGGTAGGGGAATGCAACTACCCGTCTACCAGGGCTTGGTCGGCAATATCGTGTAACCACTCTGCAAGTCGGTGTTTAATCTGCAGGTCGGTGTTTGCAATAATTCAGCTATCCGTGTTTGCTGAATGCTGCGAAACGGACCTGAGCTATCTAGGCAAGTAGGTAAATGCGAAGCTATTCGTGTATATATAGACCTAGGTTCACCGCGGAGGGTAAAGAAGGAAGGCAGACTTGTATGCCTCCTGACGCACAAGCAGATTATCGCAATATTGAATACCCTTTCCAAGCCCTAGATACTAGCCCTTGTGACAACATCTATCAACAAGTGCTCTATGACAGGTGGACGATGAGTTAGATGCGAGATAGTTCAAGCATTTCGCTTATACCTCGTCTACTGAGACAATAGGACGATAACCATAGAAAAGTTTGAATGTCAATGGCCCGATTAGACGGCTCGACGAATTCTTGGTCCTTCCACAGACAACGGCTTCACCCGGGCGAGATAGTTCGTTAGTATCTTACCTATAAAACTGCTCTGACTCGGGGGAAGGGTCTGGTGGAGAATAGTTTATCGGGCGCCGCAAAATACGAAACTCTAGGGTGTTTATCCCAAATGTGCACGACTTTTGTTTTATAGAAAGTTGAAAGTCAGGACAATGACTATATTGGTACCGGCAAGTATGGATCACTGATGAGAGCAACCTAGGTACCTAACAGACGATGCACCTTAATAGCAGTTACTGCTGCAACGTCTCTGAGTCTGTTAATTGATGTCATAAGATGAAATAGGACCATTTGCATTCTGATAGCATGGTTACTTATTTCAGATATATCTACTTCGTAGTTAAAACCTTGTAGCTGAGAAAGAGCAACTAATTATGGTTAATTTTAGACTTATAAATCTGCATGCAGTGCTGTATTACCTAAGTTCTACCGTCTCGCCAATTAACGTTATTAGTGTCAGTTCGGGCGCCGCCGATCCCGGCCGTAGCTTCGGATTTTACATCTATGATGTCTTGATATTATCACGATTTTACGGAGCTGAAAAAAAGACAGCCCACCAACGATGGGACAAAAGTAAGACAAGAAACAGCCAATCTCTGGCCCGCCAACGCCCTCCTCATCCGCCAGCAAACCCGACATGGCGACCGACCAGAAGCAGGCGCCCGTGCCCGTGCCCGCGCCCGCGCCAGCCGCCCAGAACTACAAGGGCTTCGTCGCTGGCGTATTCTCCGGCATCGCCAAGCTCTCGGGTGAGTTTTTATTTCTATTCATTCGTTATACAAAGGCACAATTCCTCAAACAAGTAGGTCCGTATTAGCGCCGGTCTCTAACGCGCTGTCTCTCTCTCAATGAAGTCGGTCACCCGTTCGATACGATAAAGGTACGATTACAGACGACCGATGCGGCGCGCTTCAGCGGACCTCTGCAATGCGTCGTCCAGACGGTGCGACACGAGGGCGTCCGGGGCCTCTACAAGGGCGCCTCGCCCCCGCTGGTTGGCTGGATGTTCATGGACAGCCTGATGCTAGGCAGCCTGACCATCTACCGTCGCCTGTTAGCTGAGAACGTATTCGTGCCGAAGCTACACCTTCCCACGCTCGGCAGTGGCAGCATCGCACCCGAGCCGATATCGAATCCCGTAGACCACCTCCCGTCCTTCGGCCACGGCATTGCGGGCATCATGGCCGGATCGACCGTCAGCTTCATCGCCGCCCCCGTCGAGCACATCAAGGCGCGCCTGCAGATCCAGTATTCGGCCCGCAAGGCCGAGCGTCTGTACTCGGGCCCGCTCGACTGCGTACGCAAGATCTATGCCGCCCACGGCGTACGCGGAGTGTACAAGGGCCTAGGCGCGACGCTCATATTCCGAGCTTTCTTCTTCTTCTGGTGGGGTTCATATGATGTGTTTTCACGGCTGTTGCGCGAGCGCACGAGCCTGTCCGCGCCCGCTGTCAACTTCTGGGCCGGCGGGGTTAGCGCGCAGGTCTTTTGGCTCACAAGCTACCCCAGCGACGTGGTCAAGCAGCGCATTATGACGGATCCGATGGGCGGCAAGCTGAATGATGGAACGCCCAAGTTTAAGACATGGCGACAGGCTGCGCAAGCAGTGTATAGGGAAGGTGGCGCGAAGGGATATTGGAGAGGATTCTTGCCCTGCTTTTTAAGAGCATTTCCGGCGAATGCCATGGCTTTAGTAGCCTTCGAGGGTGTTATGAGAGCGTTGCCATGAGCGATACCCCACGTATAGACAGGTTAGAAATGTTTGTTGGATAGAGTATAGAAAGATACCATGGAGAGTGTATTTTTAGCTATGGAGGGATCTAATCCTGTTACTTGGTTCCCGTCTAGAACACCCTACTCGTATATAAGAATATGCAATAGAGTCATCACGAAAGCATGTCACCACTCAGAACAATTTTGCCTTTGAATCGAGTTTATTTTGCAACGTCGGTTGCCAGAGCCAGTATTATGCAAAGTTCATGCACCTGCACTTTTTGACCTTTTGTTGTCCTTGATATAGTGTTACAAATAACCCGATTACTCGTCATCCTCATCAGCCTCGTCGTTAACGACGTTGAAGAACTTGAGCTCGTAGACACCCTTGGAGGTGGAGACGACACGTAGCCAGTCACGGAGCTGCATCTTCTTCAAGAACTTCTTGGTCCTGTGGTGGGATATTAGTCAATTTCCGCGCGACATCCGACATCGTGGGGTGAATTCCGGGTGGCACTAACAGGTACTTGAGGTAGCGACCAGAGAGCTCGTTGTGGGCGGTGATCTCGACCTTTCCATCGCCAACCTGCTGGATGGTGATGGTATCACCGAGGTTACCGACACGGCCGTCGACCTTGATCTTGTCCTGGAGGAACTTCTCGAAGGCGGCGGTGTCGAAGATCTTGTCGCTGGCGGGCTGCGAGGCGTTGATGACGAACTGGGGGGGAGAAGTGAGTACTTCTGCAAGCGGGCAAAGGGTTCGGATGATGGCTTACCTTCTTCGTCTGCTTGCCAGCCTTGCCGGACTTCTTCTACATGTTGGAGTTTGACCTTAGCCTACTGTTTCACGCCATGATCTCGCTGGAGGGTTCGCCAAAGAGACTGGGCCAACAGCAAAGCGGTGTCAAGGTATACGTACTGTCTGAGGAGCCATTGTTGTGGATGGTTTGATGAGGATGATTGAGGACGCAAAGAGGTCGAATCCTGCGCCTGTATGTTGTTTGGCGGCGATGTGATTGTGGGAGTTGGTGATTTGAGAACTCTGAAAAAGTTCGCGAACAAGGCGGGGGATTTTGAGCTTCCAAACTTTTTGGTGTATCGCAGCGAAGCCAAAGTGGATCCCACCGCCTAGGCTAAGGGCAAATCTTCTAATGTGGCTTGACCGCCCCTTGTGTGGCTCTGTGTGGCTCTAAACCCCTTTAGTGCATTGAGGGGTCCATCTAGGGAAATTGCCGTGCCTCGGCTCGACTGCCTAGACTAGCCAGACTAGCCTCAACGCCCGTCAGATCACACGCTTTCATTACTGGATGTGGATAGCTTCTTAGAATTGGTGCTACCACTACAGCTACATTTTTGCTGCTAAGATGTTGGGGGGTTCCTTGCTTAGACTTAAAGCGTTGATTCATCTCCTCAATGCTCTACAACAAGTAGCACGTCTCCTTTCCTTGTATTTAGTTTTATTCGAGAAGTGAAACATCATAAATAAAGTAACGTATCCTCACGCCAGAGGTTCTCACATCTAATTGCATCGCATTTTCCGTTTCGACTTATATATCATAATGGCTACTACAGATACCAAGATACCCCCCTTTGAGGCAACGCCCTTGGATAAGATTGCCCAGTATGCTGCCAACGCTCGCGCAGCCTACGCGTCCCAGAAGACGAAGGATATTGAATGGCGTCTTGTGCAGCTGAGGAAGCTGTACTGGGGCATAACAGATTACGCTCCCAAGATCATCGCCGCCTTGAAGCAGGATATCGGCAAGTCATATGGCGAAGCTGTGCTCACCGAAGTGGACTTCACCCTGTCTGACCTCAATCTTACTCTCAAGAAACTGAAGACCTGGGCCAAAGATGATACAGATCTGGACTATCCTTTGACTTTCACGCCTCTGAGGCCTCACGTCCGAAAGGAGCCCCTGGGCGCGGTTCTGATCATCGGACCTTACAACTTCCCCTTCATGCTCAACGTAGCTCCTCTGGTAGGCGCTATCAGCGCCGGATGCACTGCTATCATCAAGCCCTCCGAGAGCGCACCCGCGGTCGCCATGATTATGAAGGAGATGGTTGAGAAGTACCTGGACCCGGGCTCCTTCTATGTTGTGAACGGCGCCGTCGCCGAGACAACAGCTCTGTTAAATGAGAAGTGGGAGAAGATCTTCTATACTGGCGGCCCCGTTGTTGCGCGAATCATCGCCAAAAAGGCTGCAGAAACTCTGACGCCAGTGACCCTCGAACTCGGCGGCCGAAACCCTGCCTTCGTTTCCAAGGCTTCCGACCTGGCTATATCAGCACGTCGACTCATGTGGGGTAAAACTACCAATGCTGGCCAAGTCTGCATGTCACACAACTATGTTTGTGCTGAGCGTGAAGTGGTTGATGATTTCATCAAGCACCTCAACGTTACTTATAAGGAGTTCTTCCCCAATGGCCCCAAGGCTAGCCCCGACTACGGGCGTGTTGTCAACGAGAGACAATTCGACCGTATGAAGAAGATGCTGGACACGACAAAGGGCAAGATTGTCATGGGCGGCGAGACTGATAGATCCGAACTGTTCATTGCCCCAACTGCTGTACTTGTCGATTCCATCGACGACCCCATGATGGTGGACGAATCTTTCGGTCCCATCTGGTCTATCCTTCCAGTAGACAATGTCAATGAAGCTATCAAGATCATGAACAAGGTTGACCCTACACCTCTGTCTCTCATGACCTTCGGCTCCAAAGCTGAGAACGAACAAAGTAAGCCCATTGCTTTTGATGTTTTTTCCTGATAGAGATATAGCTAACATCACCTCAAGTCCTCAGCAGTGTCACGTCAGGTGGAGCGTCCATCAACGACTCGTACATGCACGGGTCCGTGTCCACCCTTCCCTTCGGCGGCGTCGGCGAGTCCGGTACAGGCGCGTACCACGGCCGCGCCTCCTTCGACTGCTTCACGCACCGGCGCACAGTGGTGACGACGCCAAGCTGGATGGACAAGCTGCTGCGCGTGCGCTACCTGCCACACTCTCCCAAAGACCTGAAGAACTTCTTGTGGATAAACAGCGTCAAGCCCGACTTCGACCGCAACGGCAGGCCACTTAGGGGGCTGGGCTACTGGCTATGGATGGTATTCGGGCTTGGTGGACCTACCGCCAAAGGTGCGTTTCTTCGGTGGCTCACCGTCCTTGCTGTCGGATATGCCTATTCCAATCAGTATCATCATCACCTCGTCAGCCTTCTTTCATAAATTGGGGTGTACTACTATGACTGGTACCCCTGTTTAGCCAGGGGATTATATGAGCATTTTCAGTGCGAGGCATGTAAAAAGATGAAAAGGAGCGAGAAACAACATATATACCCAATTTTCCTTGCATATTTTGAACTAGCTTGGACTGACATTCTCGTTCTTCCAAGGTCCGCAAGCTAAGCTTTGAAATCTATAATTGTACTCTCTCCGCTGCTCTCGGTGTATCTCTTTAGCGTGCATACATATACCCAAGATGAAATAGGAGGCAATGTGCACATATTTCCTATAATGAAGTTAGCTGCTAGTGTATACCACTTTTTTATGTTGAGTAAATTCGTACGATCATTATTTCATAGCATATTGAGTCCGCCATAAAATAGGACTGAATACGGCTTATAAATTACATCTTTCATTTCAAGAGCCAAACTCTACCTTTAGAAGTTTTTCGAGTGAAGTCATTCGCCTGAGACAGATGACGACTATACTTGCTCATTAGCGTCGCGTTTTGAAAATCCCCTAGTGATACATATTTGTGTATGCAATCATGGTATCATGGCTCTTCCTCTATATTGTGTCGCTCTGGTCTGCCCAAGTCCACTAGCAGATGTACTCTAAAAATATTTACCGACCAACAAGGGCATCCGCAAGTCTACGTCCACGCTCGCCGCCCAAATACAGTGTCTCCTCCCCATCTCCATCGCCCCTCGCCAGCTCGACCGCCTCCTGATACCCCCTAACTACCATCTCCTCGTCGACACGCAACCCGTGCTCGACAAGAGCCTCGATGACGCCGCGCACACGCGCGATCTCGCGCATTGTGGCGGTAGGTATCTCGTCATTCTGGCTCGAGTAGACGTTCAGCCCGACACTCTCCTCGACACGGGTGATAGCCGTCCCAGAGGTCTCGGCCGCGGGTCCCTCGCCCTCGATGTGCTTGCTGATCCAGATATATCCATTAACACCGAGTATGACATCGATCTTCTCCGCGTCGGCCGCGGCCCCGCCGCCGACATCCATGGCAAACGCCTGGCGACGCGCGCGCACAACACCTCCGCCTCCGCCGGTGCCGCTGACGCTCATGAAGACGCCGTTGCGCAGCTTTCCGTATTTAAGCGAGCGCGTATGCAGGACGGCGCCGCCGTCGCCGTACAGCTGCTGCACCTCGGCCACTAGTAGCTCGCCCTCGGAGAAGAAGGTTCGGATCTGCAGCTCGTCTGTCTCGGTCCGCCGCCTTTGGATGCCGCCCGGCAGATTGATAGCGGATAAGGGAAGCTGGGCCAGTAGTGCGGCGCCGACGTCGACGCGCCACCGCCGCGATTGTACTTCGACGATGCGCCCAACCACTAGGTCACCGATCTCGGGTGTGTACCGTGCCCGCAGCGGGCGCACAGACAGGAGCTTGTTCGTCTTAGCCAGCGTGCCGGCGACCGAGGATACGATAGCAGGGGGTTCGAGGGTCGTGTATGTTCCGTGGCCACTGTAAGAGGACAGACGAGATGTGTTAGTCGGGCGACGGCACTCGATTCGAGGCAAAGACGGAAGAACCGTGGCATAGAGCTTCACTTACCGCATCCACTGGGGATCTTCTGTTATTATTTCACCAGGTGTCACTATTGCGTCGTCGTCGGACCGGCGAAACCGCTTCGATGGCTTTCCCATGGATACATCACCTTCGAGGTCGACACCGCCCTCCGAATCGGAGTCTGAATCGACGCCGTAGCTGGTGTCGTGTGGGTTGTAGCCCGGTGGTGGTGCGGGCTGTAATATCGTAATTGGCATGGTTGACTATGTGTTTCGCTTGAGTTGCCTTCAGTGGTCGGGATTTTAGATTTGCGGTTTTCAATGATTCGAGTTATGTCGGCCGTGTTTAGAGTTTTTGTTGTCGGTTTGAATTGGGATACTGCTGCTCGTAGTGATTGCATGCCACAACTTCCTCTAAGCAAAGAAAAAAGCTGCAAGCTCTAAGTGCAAACGCACTAAGCCCCGCTAGAACATTGGCTAGGTCAACCCCGCGCACCACTGTATAGTACCCACTATTATGCGCTAGTCTTTAGTATGGGACCCCTGCACCTGCGTGATTCCCCAACATCGGAATGACAACTTTACATGTGAATGTCAATCCCACCTCCAATTCCAGAATCCTCATCTAATATCATCACTATCCTATGCACTGTCATCCTGTCTAGCCTCCGGAGGGCATTGCCGCCAGTTCCAAACTAGAGTCAACAATGTGATCACTAGCAGCACTGAACGTGATCAAATCGAACTACCTATATGTACCTCGCCTACGTCATCGTGCACACAACGAACGAAGGGAATTGATGGTGCCTACGAAGTACAAGGCATTGAAACCTATCACCGATGGATGATAATAAGACGTCCTTCGTCAACCGCGACGACCCTATACCTACTGTCATACTTAACAGCCCATCGCCTCGGCCTCAGACACCAACACCATCGGGCTCCCATAAACGAGCCGAGAGCCATGATTTCTACAATTCAGACACTGAGATCCCGTCGCGTGGCAGCGGCCTACGCGGGCGGTTCTCTGCATTCAAGGAAAAGGCGCGACTACAAGACCATCTAGTAGAGAAGTTGTTGGCACAGGTAGTGCCGTTAGACGATGCGGACATCCCTAACGACGACCCTTTGCCGGGGCGGACCGCGAAGCCCAACTTCACCCTGCCCACCATGTCGAACAACTTCCGGCGTTTCAACGCGCGGATCGGCGTCGTCTTCGTCTTCCAAGCCCGCGTCCTCCGTCTGTTAGCATGGCGGCGTCCCACGCACACCCTCTCCTTCCTCGCCGTATACACATTCGTGTGTTTAGATCCTTCGCTTATACCACTGCTGCCGCTTGTGGTGCTCCTAGTTAGCGTCCTGGTCCCGAGCTTTGTCGCCCGGCACCCCGCTGCCGACTTCAGCCCGACGAACGAGGAGATGATCGCCTACTCGGCGCACGGCCCGCCCATCGCACCCGCGGTCACCGTGAAGCCCGTCAAGGAGTTGAGCCGGGACTTCTTCCACAACATGCGCGACCTACAAAACTGCATGGAGGATTTCAGTCAGATGCACGACGCCATCGTACGACTTGTCGTGCCGCGCACTAATTTCAGCAATGAGGCCCAAAGCAGCGCTGTATTCGTCGCCTTGTTTGCCGCTTGTCTATTCATGAGTATCGCGGCCAACATCATGCCATGGCGCCTGATCTTCTTGGTAGCGGGCTGGGCATTCACGTGTGTAGGTCATCCGGTCGTTCAGAGACAGCTAGAGACCGCGCACAAGAAGCACGTGCAACCTCAAGAAGAAAAGGCTATGACATGGGTTGAGAAGTGGGTGGAGACTGACGTGATACTCGACAGCGCGCCGGAGACTCGAGAGGTAGAAATCTTCGAGCTGCAGCGCCTCTCAGGGGCTGGAGAGTGGGAGCCTTGGCTCTTCTCGGCCTCGCCCTACGATCCGCTCTCGCCCGCACGTATCGCGGGCGAACGGCCAGTCGGCACCCGGTTCTTCGAAGATGTCCAGCCGCCGCAGGGCTGGGAATGGAGCGAGAAGAAGTGGGCGCTAGACCTGTGGAGTCGCGAGTGGGTTGAGGAGCGCATCATTACGGGTGTCGAGATTGAGACGGAGGGCGAACGATGGGTGTATGATATCTACGATGAGCAGGCGGAGAAAATCGGGGTTATCGACGGTTCGACCCTCAATACCAAGAGCAAAGGCACAGAAGCGGCGGCTAAGCGCCCAAAGCCGAGTTGGGAGGAGGGTGAGGATGGTGATGGCAGAAGGGGAGATTGGAGACGCAGGAGATGGGTTAGGTTCGTCAAGAGGAAGTTCATCAGTAGAGATGCTGTGCCGTAGGGTAGTTACTATTGTTTCTATTGATTCTCCCTCCTAGCTAGGTAATTCGTTAATTATATAATCTTACCACCTCTGTTCTGTGTACGGGTTGTGTGAAATAAGCCGATCCTTGTGGCATCATCCAACTTTCTCGGGGCAACCATCCTAAAAGATGAAAACATAGCATACCTCAAACTTTGAGTTTTGTTATTACTGATGTCGGACAGCATCTGTGCGCGATGGCGCATTTCTCGGAATTTGTATGACTATCAGGGTTATCTTGAACGAGTCAATACTAAGAACCGCGGATATGAGGTCACACAACCCCATCCGTTCCCCGACCGACCGAGCGGAGGGAGTTACCACCAACACACATCCGATTTCAACGTGACTTGAGTTTTTCCATGTGAGAATCCTCCTTTTCCATGCAACCGCAGATGGGTATATCCACTTGATCCGAAAGACTCATCGATCGATCATTCCTGTCTCACTGAACACTCGTTTGCCTTGTCTCAGTCCATATACGTCACCACTCGCCGCAGTATCTCGTTCAGAAGGTAGGTAAAAGGAAATTCTACCGATTCAAACTCATGTCAAGCATACTGAATACTGTAGTTCGACACTGACGGGACTTCCTTATACGAAGCTATATTCCTATATGAAATAATCGTAGCCAATTCTCATCGCCTACTTGCTCTACACCTTTATCTAAGATATCATACCAACCTACGCCAAACTTCAGCTTCAGACGCAACGATATGCCAGCTTTACACTTAACTCCTAATGCAGATGCAGACGCACTACCGATAGCCCCTTACAGGAACTTCGACATCGGTGTTCGACACCTATTATCAGGCATGATAAACGCAGACTGGGATTCCACAGCAACGGAGGTCCTGGCAGGCGTATTCTTCGGTATCTCTGCCGCACTGCTGGTCATCGCACTGCCGCTTGTCTTATGTAACTATTGTCGCGTGCGAAGGCAGTCTGCAAGGGAAGGACGATTGGAGATCTAGTCAAGTTGAGAAAACGCCAATGGAATGGAAAGGGCGTTATGTGGATGGGCTGGTCCTATCTGAGGTTTATGGGAGACAAATAGTTGGAAAAGGAAAGGAGGAATGAGTTATAGAATGGAGGCACTTGTGAAAGGAAAACGAGTTGGTATACTTTTCACAGTATATCTGTTGGTGATTATCGGTTTCGAAAATATGAATATTGGTCAGCCTGTTTCTAGTAACCATGAAAAGGAGAAGACGTAATTGTTTTAATGTATAGGTGATCCTTTCATGAATCTGCCTTGGACCTTTTTGAAATGAACCTTGAGTGACCTTTCGACTCATTCGAGTGAGGCACCTTGTTATCCAGCTAAATACATACAACACGGCATATCGAATGATCCAATAATGTGGCGTGTACTTTTCCTATAGCTGTCTAAGGGGGCTAATTGCTAGTAAGCTGAACGACTTAATCGTTTCAATTGGTATAACTCAAATAGACAAACTTGATCAACACGCTTTGTCTAGCCTTTAAGTCATTAGCCTTGAGATCCAAAAGGTGGGAGAGAACTGCTTTCTTATTCTACATGGGGTATCATATCGCACAGGCGAGAGGCAAACATGGCGGGGAAAGGAACAAATAAGATTATCGACTTCCAAAAATATACATTCATGAGAATTAAAAGCAGTTGGAGTGTCCCTATTCATGAAGCACTTGAGCACGCAATCTCGAATCGTCTATATAGCAATTTGTAGAACAGGCTAAAGGAAACCTCATCTACAGCTCTCGCATCTCGATGGAACAAATCGGTACTCTATGGCCCTGATATTTACGAGCTCGGGCGCCGAAATGATTATCGGCGGGTATATAAAGTTGTTTAGGTAGGTAGTTACAAGGTTGCCCTGTTATCAATCTCAGTCTCCCAACCGTCATAAAAGGGGCAAGAACCCCGCCATTGCGCCGTCTATGATGCATTACGATGTGATTAAGTGTCTTTCTTTCTTTCGTTCATGCATCATGCTCAGAGTGTTGACAAGAAAAAGAAATCAAACGAAAGTGGCGCCAATATATGCCCCCCGGGACTCCTTGCACAAAAACTGAAGATCAAGACCAGAAACCTTGAATCCAAGACATGCCTCGCAAGAGACGGTTAGTGCCTCTTATATTTCTATAGAAAAAGTTAGCTGTCTGATATACCAGTAGTCTGAGGGATTGTGAACCAACCTCTTCCGCTCGTCTCCTATTCTGTGGGTCTAAAGAATTGGTAGCTCCCAGCAGAGTTTGTCCGACAGCCTTGCTTGAACCAATAAGCGGCCTAAAGATGATGGTAGGTGCGCGTTTCAGCACAGCCTTGGCAGCTCCTTGGGCATTTCCGCTCTCCATCACTTCACCCGGTACAGCAATGATTGCATCCTTTGCTATGTTAAGATCGCGGGCTAAACTTGAATACGCACCCCGGAGACCTTGGACGACACCAGTAGGCTGATGAGCGTATAGACTTATTTGTTTCGTCTCTTCGGATTCGGCGTCGCCTTCCTCCCATTCCGAAGAGTCGCCATCGTTGGGCTGTTTCGTCAATATGCCTTCTGCACCCTGCAGCGCATATTGTGTGCCAACAGCCAACTTCGCTCCTAGTTTAACAAGTTCGGTTCCTGTCGTCTTGGCGAACGCGGCGGCACCTTTGCTTATGCTACGGACGATTCTCCCGTCTTTCTTATATTCCCTAATAGGGATTTCGATGAGATCTTTAAAGCCGCTTCCAACATTGACAAGCGAGCGAACGGGAGCAAGGCCAGCGAGAACCCCAGGAAGCTGATTTCGCCTAACGTCAGGGGTCCATGTGTCATTTAGCGTTTTCCCCAGCCTATCAAATCCAGAAGCACCGTATACAATAGTGCGACGTAGGACTAAGCGAGATTGATCAAGCACCACGAAATTCATGAATTCAGTAGTATGGCCTGACCGAAGACCCGCGTAGTCGACTCGCTTTGGCTTAAAATCAAGGGTGACGGGGATAGAATTAACCTCCGCCCTCTGTATAAAAGGGATATCACTAGGTGAGGCATGAGTCGGCTTGGAATCGTCTTTGAACTCGAAAAACCGGGTGATGAAATCGAGAGCATCTTGGTCGACGTGCAATCGGAGGGGAAGCACAGTAGCTTTAAGGACGATCTCTGCCGCAGATAGTTCAGGCAGAGGCTTGACGTTGAGAATCTCAAGATGTACCATGCTGGCATCCATTTCTCGCTCACCCGCATCCTGATCGTACGTAGCAAATTTCTTCCATGTCGAGGTTGGAACGTGATCAAACACAACCAAGTCTTTAACGCGAATATCAACTGAGCTTTGTGTCTCGCCCGATTCTGGCGGGAAGGTAACTAGATCGACGTTGATACCTTTTAATTCGAATGTAATCTTGTGCCGCTTACTACGGTTCAGCCTTAGCTTCTTCTTGGTACGATATGCACCACTGTGTCTACTTGGTGTTGCGGTCATTGCTGTGGTTGCGATGGATTCGGTCTCAGTGGCATTGTCATTTAACTCTTGATTAATTGCCTGTGCGAGTTCCCGAGGGTCTCGATTCGCAGGGATGCCAATATAAATCGAGTTAAAGAGAAAATCACCAATGACTGTCTCCTCATCAACAATCTCCATGTCGGTTCCGGCGCGAGCGCGATCTTGTCTGGTCTGTCGCTCGGTAGCCGTGGCCTCGATGTCATAGACAGCCTTTGAAATCACGTCACGCGTGTGATTCCAATCGTAACCATCGAAGAGATTCCATATAAAGTGGACGTCGCGAACGCGGACGGAGAGAGGGCTTTTATGAACCTTAGCATCGTTAGACTGATCATAGGCGTTATTGGTCGAGTTCCACCGATGTGCTGTTCCTTCTATGACCGATCCGGCACTAAAGTAATTTTCATGTATGACGAGATCATCATCTTCATCTAAATCTTCTGGCTGGCTACTGAAGTTCGTTAGCAACACGCCGTCAGTCGTGTCTCGCGCTGTAGTCTTATCCGATAGTACGGAATCGGCGTGATCTAGGAGTTGCCCCGGACTAGCCGGTTCATTGTAGAATGTTGAGTCGACACCAAGAGTACCCGAATGATCAGAACCCTCCAAGTCAAACTCTTCGACACCTAGTCCATGGGCAAGAAAATCATCCTCAAAGTTATAATCTCCTTCGGCTCTACCAAAAGCATCTGCTGAAATCGAAGCAAGCATGTCCTGCATCGGGACGACGTTGGTTCTGTATTTGATCTCCTTCTTTGGAGGCGTTGGGGGTGCAAGAGCATTGGCAAGTGCAATGAGGGTCTGGGTTGAGTCGGCACACGTCTCTAGTACAAGGAGATCATCTCGTAACTCGATGTCAATCCATTTGGTTCCATCTTCCTGGTTAGCACCAGTTTGAACACTAATCTTTGCAGACGAGATATAGCAAATATCAACAAACCCCTGCTGGCAAAGCTCGACTACCTGCGGTGTCGCCGTATTTGAGGGCTGTCGTCTTGAATTCGTCTTGGGGCTCAGAGAGTCTTTCAAGGAAATATCGTCAATGAGAAGTATAGATGCCTTGTTGATGTTCCCTAGCACATTTGTATCATCTCCCTTCGACAGTGCGACCTCGAGGCGAGCGTTAGTTAGTACAATAACCATCTTCGAAGTGAGACCGAGCGGATTGAGACCAAGAAGGAAATCGTGAAGGACAATATCAACCTTGAAAGGCTTTCCCTTGCCCTGCTGGATTGTCGTAGAGCTAGTCGTAGGTTTCCCAGTGATTGCCGCATGAGCATGCTCTCCCAAATTAGCGACTGACGCAGCGAGCGACGCTTCGAAATCTTGTGGCGTAGCATCTTCTCCCAGGTCTAATATGTCCATAATAGTTGAGACTCGATACTCAATATCCAAGTACTGCATTCTCAGTTTGATGACAGGCTCGATCTCGTCACCAATCATCCTCATAGTAACCACCGGACCACAGTCTCCTTTACCTGTAGGTAGGACGGAAGAAACTAAATGTTCGCTGTGATTGCGTCGGAGGGAGACAGCGCCCAGCCCTATGGCCACTAGTGATGGCATTGTGATGTTCCCAGCCTCGAGATTTTTCAAGGAGGCCTGTAGAGTACCAATCTTTCCATCAACGTTGACATTAACGTCTATATTACGAACGAGTGCCAGAGTGAGAAGACCAGGTCGGTCATCTTCAGGCAAATATTTGGCTACAGTAGATAGACGTGCAATATCCTCGCCTAAAGTAGACAATACTTGAAGTTGTTGGACTTTATCAACGTTGATCTCGATATCGTCGACATTGACGCGCAGGACAGAGCCTTTCCTCCGTTGCCGAAGGAGCGTATCCACCATTATCTCATCGTCGCTCTTGTCAAATTTATGCTTAGACGGAATAATAAGCTCCAGGAGACGTTCCAAGTCTTTATCCTTTGGCGCAGTCAGAAACTCGACCCGAGTGTTTGTGATCACAGCATGCACTGGCGGGTCTCCCATCGACTGCCCAATGCAGGGACCTGTAAGTTGGATTTTGGAAATTCCAATCCCAAGACCCTCCTCTCGACTAACGAGCTTTACCGCACTGGTGTCTAACGAGACGCTGCATTCTTTCCCAAGAAGGTCTAAACGAACCCCTCCAATTCTCAAGTTGATTTTGTTTTCGGAGCTTGCAGAGGTATCATCTGGACGTATGGGTGCATCAAACCTAACACCTCGGGCTTTCTGTGGCAACTTCGGCGGACTTCGCGTTACAGGTGGATTGCTGGCACTCATCGAAGAGTTTAGGTTGAGGAAACCACTCAAGCCTCCGAACCAAGTGAATGTCTCATCTAACCTTGGGAGATCCAACATTACATGAAGAGGGAGCGTTTTTACCTCACATCTTGTCGAATCAGGTGATTGAATAACGGTAAGCGAGATGTCTGAACCTGCTGATGGGAATGCGTCCCTAACAGAAGAGCGCATTTGTATGCGCTGATCGAATGAGACAATATCATCATTGGCATAGCCCAATTTGAATTTTCCGATGTTGATCGAGGTAGTTATCGAAGGCTGTAATTGTGAAACATGAATTTCAAGATTTTCTATGGAAGTCGTGAGAAGAGCATCGACATCGAATGTAGGTGGGCGAGCGCCAAGAATCCGTTCAGAAGTATCCGCGACGCCGGATAAAACGTCAAGAAAGTGGACGGAGATTTTCTCAATGACAACTTTGATATCGGGTAGAGGAGAAGAAGACACTGTATCGGATTTCACTTGACTGCCAGAATCCCTCAACGCGCCTAAAATCCGCGTCACAACAGTGGTAAGTAAGAACGCCGTTGAAAGATCAAATTTGACTTCTAACGGTGTTAATAAGATCTCTAAAGAGTCGTCAACCGCACTGGGAGGGTTATGGGCTTCCGGAACCGGCAAAGTAAACTCTGGCATAGAAGCGATGGACTGGGTGGCGGGTCTGTGGACCGAAAACGCGCCGGGCATATTACCTACTGCGGAATAATCTAGAGGGCGTTGGGCTCGGGTTCCACCATCACCCGATTCTGGTGTTGAGAGAGGAACGGACGAAGACTTAGAATTAGACGGGAACCATAGATGCAACGCGTTTGATGAAATTAGTTCCTTTACTAGTCGGGTTGGTCCTTTTGGAGTTGCAGCTCCAGCTACACTGTCATCTGCCGAAGCGTCTCTAAATCGTGACGACGGACTATGAACTTTGGGAGGCGAGTCATCTAGGGCGTCGCGGAGGTTGTCTACGACTGCTTCCGATTCTGGTACGTGTTCATCTAGTCCAGTAGAAAGGTGCTGTTTAACTGAGGGCGCAGCATTTTCAACTGCTGCTGATCCTGAGGCACGCGCGTCGGTTGTAGGGAAATTTTCTGCACCGCTAGGTTGACCACCCCACGCGCCAGGTATAGTCTGGCCCATCTGAGACGAAGCCGCGTGTGAAAAGGCACTCATATACATGCTCTCTGCCTCTTCGTGACTGAACAGATGAGAGTGCGCCAAATTCTGGGCAGCGTATGTTGATGACCCATCGCTTTGGCCAGATAAGCTCTGGCTAGATAAAGAGGCTGGGTCTACATCATCGCTTACGTGCTCAGTGGGAGCCATTCCCCAGAGACCCAGTTGGTCAAGCACATGTTCAGACCTTGCAGATCGGTTCGGTGGCGCAACCCATGGATCTTGTCGGAATGCAACTGTTGACTGCGCCGGGTGTATCGATGGCACTACCCTCGGTAAGCTCTGTATTGAATTCTGAGATGTAGATGCCCGCGGTGTCGATGGAGTAGATCGAATTTCATCGTCTTCTGGGTCATCGCTCGAGTTACTAAGGTCATAGGGAATATCAAAGGCGTCTTCGCTATCCATCAAAGGGCGATATTGGCTGTAGCTAAGATCCAGAGACTCAGCCAGATGCCCGGCCGGAGGAGCCATTGTTGGTTGAATCGTAGTCGCTCGAGATAACGGCTGTCGATTCGTTGCGACTGGGGAAGTTGCTCCAGCAGAAGACGGCATGGACGAGGTTCTCGAAAGAGCTGAAAATACGTCGGCCTCAGATATGAGAGCAGCCCGGATCCGATTCAGCTCTACATGTCGCTTTCCTTCTTTGTGAACCGAGCCAATATCAGGAGTGCTGTCTCCAATCTGGGTTGTGGTGACGCCCTCGGCATTGATCTCGTCGATCGCTAACTGGAACGTGACTTTCTCGCTGGTTGAAGGATTGGTTTCAACGGGAACTTCGACGTCAAGATGGCAGGTCACGCCTTTGATAGTGAACTGAAGCCGATCAACCATACCCTGGAGGAAGTTTGCGAGGAAGGTTGGCAGCGACAACGGCTGTCCTGTCCCGAAGCCGTAGTCGTCTTCGCTGCCATCCTCGCTGCTTGACACCGATGCGGCTAGATCATGGGTTTCAGCATTTAGCGCAGCCTGGAGCTCTTCAGTTTCTCTGCGAGGCTGTGTTTCTAGGAATGACTGAGCCAGGTCGATGGCATGTGGAACTGTGTCGTCTTGCGCTGCTTCTGGGGGTTTGCGTGCAATATTCTGTCTAGATGTCCCTCTTCGTGCGGCCTTCAGCTCTTCTGGAGGTACAATCCTGAGTTTTATCTCAACACCATCAACTTCGATGCGTATGGGGGTCGAATGGATGGCAGCAGGGACAGTTACACGGAGTGCTAGGACTTTCGCTTTCTGTATCTCGATCGACGGGGGTAGTTTTAATAGCTTGTCCAGTTTCTATCAAGAGGGTCACGGTCAGCTCTCTGTATAGCACGGCGATGCCTTCACGGGAGGTCGGAACATGCCTCGATCTTAATGCCGACGTTCTGCCATGTTAGGTGACCACCTTGCCCCCAGGCAACGTCGATTTTGTCTAGGTCTAATGCATCGGTTTCGAAGTAGTCTAGTTTGTACAAGACGTATCGGAGCAGACGCTTGGGCATGCTAGAAGTCCAAAAGGACTGGAAATAAGCCGCCATGGCAGGCGGTGTTCGGCGACGACCAAACCCAAATCACAAAAACAGATTCCAAAAGCTAGGTCGTGAGGGCTGGTGAAGGCAGGCAACAAGCACAGACGCGAGCGCCTATCAAGGTGCCTAGGCTTTTACCAGCAGCGGCGCGTGAACCGCGTGTGGGGGAACTCAAGTAGGTTGATCACGATGCCCCAGCACTTGGGATGCGGGGAGAAGTGCATCTCGCTGTGTGCAAGGAGCAGCGTAGAGCAAGGTACATCGAATAGGACGAGCTTAATAGACCGAAAGGAAAAGGAAAATAAGTTTGAGTAAAATACAAAACCAAGGCTAAGGTAGTAAAGGTTGATGAATTCTGTAGGTATAAGGTCTATGCATAGATAGGTAGGTAGAGGTAGAGAGCTGCGATTGCGGGCACGCTGAAGCGCAGGGTACGTTACGACACACGGACGGAGTCGGATGCCCCGATGACGAACAAACGATACCTATTTGCAGCACGACTCCCCAGCAGCTGATGAAGTCCCATTGCTGCCAAGCAGGGATTAGAGGTGCATCGCCTGCATCGCCTGTTCTGACGTGGAGAATAACAGCCCAGGACCGGCAAGACTACGCATTGATAAGGACGAACTCGGCTCGTTACGGGCATCACTTGATCGACATTGCCACCTCCTGTAGCCGCTGGCCTGCGCTAAACCTCGCAGAGCCGATATCAAACAACGCTAGTATGTCTTATCGATAATCATCATGCGGGATATGGTGGGGTACCTGCTTGCCTAGGTTAGTTAGGTAGTTGAATATTTACAACTTCTTTGATGTTTTGGTCCATTTTATTGTACCTGCTGTGCAACTTATATTGATTATGACTGGGTGATAAGATGATTGTTTCTCTACCTAATCTTAGTCATATGTAGGTATCTGAAGAACGTGCCAACCGTGGCAACTCCCTTCATCTCAACCTGGAACCTTCCAAAGAGCACACAAGTGCCTTTGTATAACCATGTCTGATATCTAGCGCCTGGAAGATGTACTCTAGTTATCACATTTACGCCTTCTTTCCTCTGCCATATGCTTGAGCAATTCTGTTGCCGACAGATTCGCCGCTCCAGTAAGCGCCCGTGACCGTTCCCAGAGCAACGAACGGGGATGTGTGCTCGCCAGCCAGCCAGAGCCCCCGGTCCGGCAGCCCCTCTCTCATGATCTCTATGTCTCTATCGCCCTCTTCTAAGCCGACCTGGAAATTGCTATAGCTGCCGTTGCCGGCCAGGTCATCATTCAGCCAGTCTGTAGCGCAGCAGCCCACTGGCTGGCAATCGGGGGAGCTCTCATCATAGTGCGGCATGCGAGAGTAGTAAGGGCGGAACCACTCGTACAGAAAGGCGTCTTTCTTCTCCTTGGACGGAAGCTTGGCCACCTCGCTGGTCAGGAATCTAGACTGGTCGCCGTACGTGTAGAATAAGAGGGTAGGGTGAGAGTCCGACGGTGTGAAAGAAGACAGCTCCACTATTTCCTGGTTCCATCGATTCGGATTCGAGTCTAACGCGTATTTTGGGGCGAGAAGCAGTACGAAGCCCTGCGTATCGTTTTCAGGCTGGGCAGAGCGCCAAAACGCCTTGGGAAAGCTGATGTAGACTTTTTCAAGACAGCCGTAGCCGATATTCCTAATGGCCTGTGCCAGCCGCGCCGGGAGCGGCGGGTTGAAGGTATCTGGATGCTGCTTTAACCAGCCGAGGGGCGCTGTGCATACAACCTCGTCAAATTCCAATGACTCTCCAGATTCGGTACGCACTTTGAGCGTTTCACAGGCGTCGTCGTCGCTGCTCTGGATCTTGCTGGCAACAGTGTTGTATTTGATGCTGGCTCCCTCGACAACAGGTTTAGCAATGGCCGACAGGATCTTCGCGTATGTGCCCGAACAGAATAAGTTTTCTAGCATGGGATCAACGAGGTGATCATCTTAAATGTAGGGGGAGGGGGGCTAACCGCCATCTATGCACTCTTCCAACCAGAAATACTTGAGACTTTGGCCGATAACTATAACATCAAAATATGAGTGACTTGTCTTCTCATGACGCCCACGTGATCAGGCAGAATGATTCCACAGAGCAAGCAGCCTTTAACTCGTGAGAATGAATCTAGCCACCAACTCACCATGACTTCCAACATATGCACCCCATGACTCAGCGACCTGAAACATGATTTTCCGCTTTTTCTCGTAATCGAGCGAGTTCTCGGGAATTCTTGTAATAAGCTCTCTTCCGAAGAAATCTAGGAGGCTCTCGTCTCGACTGATTGTACTCGAATTCCTATTGCTATGAGTGAAAGCAGTACCAATTATATCCCACATCATCTCCGTATATTTCTCAGCGTCAGGTGACGAAATCATCTTGCCTGCTTCATCGACGACAGATGTATTCGCGGTCGGGGAGCTGGTAGCGGTATTGGTCTTCTTGGCTAGTTCCATCATCGGGTTGTTGTTTGTGCCATGGATCCAATTTGGCCCGGCGCTGTTAGTGACATACTATCAGCACAGCTCTTATGTACAGTCGGAATTTTCGTCGATGCAGGTTAGACGCAGGTAGCCCTGAATGCAAGGAGGGTAGGAATATGTAACTCAATGTGCATACTCCACGAGGTGGCCCGGTGTGAGGGGCACTTGGTGAACTCGACCACCCAATCGGTTTCGACCCTCGATCAACGTCACGTCAAAGCCATGCTGCAGGAGGACATCGGCACAACGCAACCCAGCGAATCCAGCACCGATGATACCGATACGGGGTCGACGACCGAGGATTTGCGCCCGGCGCTAATGAAGACGTGAGTCTGATGCTGCAAAACCAGAGGATAAACTCATCTGAGCAGCGACTCTTAGGAGGGCTGGGCAACAAGATCGGGCCCATTCAGCCGCAGACCAGTACCAACACACTCCCACAAGTTGAAGCTTTTCGAGCCTTCGGTCTGTGAGAAATACCTTGCCGATGTTGGCCGCCATCTCGACCGTTTTTGACATGTCTTCTCCAAGGAGTTGAGCGATCACGAAGTGATGATACAAACTCAAGTCCTTCCAAACACGAGAAGTCCTTCGCTCTGCAAGACTAGTAAACGAAACTGAATGAGCATCCATGGTCACTGGTATATCTTGGTTTCTCTTAGGGGAATATGAGTTCGAAACACGAAGTGTAGAGAGACAAAACGAGCTATAATTCGATCTTGGAGAGGTATGATGTCTGCGTAGAGATCAACGACAAGTGCGGTGCATATATAACTTGTAAGTCAGAATTTAGGCTAAGAACTTTGAAAGTTCGTGCTAGCGTGTTATGATGTGAGCCTGATCAATGAAGTGTCTCGCAACTGCAGCGTTCGGACATGAAAGCCATGAACGAGCCCATCTATATATACTTTAGGACTCATCAAAGAAGCTGAGTGAAACTCGGGTGGGTTGAACACACCATAGGCTTCATTGCCTGAATGGTAACCTAAGGATTGTACAGATAAGAAGATGGAGGGCATGAGATCGACCGATATATCCATACAGGGGTGTGCGGGAAGGATGCTACGATAGAAGAGCCGCATGTACGTTGTGTGCTTCTATTCTCTTCACATGTCGAGCAGAGGCGTCACGCCTCGCATCCTCTAGGTCTGATTGGATAGTATAGGCTTGACTATCGAGAAAAGACCCTGACGGGGCTGCAAGTGTGTACAACATGGAGAAAAAGGAGACAGGCCTTGGGCCTAACGCAAGGGGAAGAATGATAAATGCACCCGGGTGCGCTTAATCGCAATACATGCAGAGACCTAACCTAGAAAACTAGAAGAAAAGCATAGTCAACTCACCGCAAGAGATAATATAATTGCTCATATACTTGCACCAGTCGGAAGTGATCTAGGGCCAAGAAGAAACAAAGACCATGAGGGATTTCACCTAAGCAATACGTAAGAAAAGATTGGCGTCACTTTAACAATATCACGAGGCCTCATTAGTGGGAAATCCCTCATGTCTGTGGTATTGCACGTACATACGCAGATGACTGGCGGCTCGGTCCTTATCTATCGGGACCTCCCGGCCCCGACGATAAGCGAAAGCTGTATGTACGTCCGAGTTGGTAACACACTATATATACACTATATATCTTCAGCATTGCAGATGGACCCTAGTTGCACGAAATGATCAACTGCAGGTCCATTGGGTTTACGTGCAGGACTGGGATATTGAATATTAACTTCTAGGCATTAACACTGCACATAGGACCCAGAATAGTTGGTCCAGACCCCCACGCGGAAGTGCTCCCGCAAGTCTTAGACTACATTGTGTATTGCCACAAGTTATTCGCCAAGCCATGTTGAGATGGTTCTTGGAGAAAACCTACGTCTTGGATTCCCAAACTGGACGATCTAGGTAACTACAATAACAACGATAAAGTACAACTACCAGGCAGCCAGGCATATTAATTGCACGGAAGTGCCTATAGGCTCTCTTGTTATCGTAGGTGTTGTAACTTTTATGAGCATTGTACTACCAAAGAATTATTGCAACATCACCTGCTCAGAACACTTAGGTCTCGGCCTCCTCGAACTATATTCCATTACGTTCTTATCACCCCTATGCGGTGAAATAAGCTTGGAAGATTGAACATACGATTATTCTAGAGAGTGAAACAAATAGGTAACCACATACAACATTGACTTGGTGAAGCCTAGCTATGATCTTACTGTAACATTATAGTACGATCTATGTAACCCCAAAAATGTGGTGGGTGGCCATCCAGCCAAAGATTTCAAGATTGAGTTTCAGTGTGTTGTACCGCATAAGCTGGAATCACTTCCCATAGGCGGGTTCGATTATTGAACAACGTAGTCGCAATTATAGATAGTCTAGTTACATAAAGCTGAGGTGTGGTCATGTGGCAAACTACCTAACAACATCTCCTCGATTTCCACCAGAAACTGACCATGACAAGTTTACGCTCGCCGAGAGCGCTTTCTCTCCACCTGAACGTTCCCGTCGGTACGTACCTAGCTCACCTGACTCCATCCCCGTACCCCGGATCAGAGCCGGGTCGCATGTGAAGGGGGAAGATTTGACTAACGGAATCGGTGCCTAGCCGCAACAGGGGTCCGGGGCGACGGCCTGCACGACTCAGATGCGGAACCAATCAAGAATCGACTAAATACAATCTGCGGTCCCACTATTTTCAGCCGAGGCTCTTTGTTATCATATCTTATCACAAACTACTTGGTCTTTGCGCCTTTCATAGCAGAGAACACAGGTAGCGCGCGATAGTGCTCCACCGACGTCGTGAGGGAATGCCGCTCTTCAACTCCAGCCGAATTACATATCATAAATACTGTGTTGGAATGCCGAACCGCGGTCTTCTTTCTGACTCGTCCTATTCTTTCTCCTTTCCTCTCTCCTAATCCCATTTCTACACCAGACCTCTCTTCCTTTCCTCTAGAGCGCGGGACCATACAAACACATTCCCACAATGGCTAAGACGTTCACGCGCGACGAGGTCGCCAAGCACAACACGGAAGACTCGGTCTGGTTCATCGTCGACAGCAAGGTGTACGATGTGAGCGATTTCCTCGACGCGCACCCGGGCGGCGAGGGTGTACTCCGACAGGTGGCCGGCCAGGATGCCACAGCCGCCTTCTACAACCTGCACCGTCACGAGGTTCTCGTCAAGTACGACGACCTCCAGATCGGCACAGTCGAGGGTGAGAAGCCCACCGTCGTGGCCCCGCAGCCCGGTGACCTCTCGCTCGTCCCCTACGCCGAGCCTCTCTGGCTAACCCCGGCCTTCAAATCCCCCTACTACAATGAGAGCCACCGGAAATTACAGAAGGCCATGCGCGTGTTCAACGACAAGTATATCACACCCGAGGCCCAGGCCCGCGAGGCCGATGGCAAATACATCAGCCAGGAGCTAGTAGACAGGATGTCGAAGGCCGGTGTACTCCACATGCGTCTTGGGCCAGGCAAACATCTGCACGGCGTGAACCTGCTAGACGGTGCCGTGAAGGGCGAGGAGTTCGACTACTTCCACGACATGATCATCGGTCAGGAAGGCGTGCGCTCGAATGCTAGAGGTTTCCAGGATGGCCAGCTCGCCGGCATGGTCATCGGCCTGCCGTGTATCATGAACTACATGAAGGACGAGAAGCGGAAAAAGATCCTTATGGACGAGGTTTTCAGCGGCAAGAAGTACATCTGTCTGGCCATCACGGAGGCGTTCGCTGGTTCGGACGTCGCAGGCCTGCGCACGACAGCCACGAAGACTCCTGATGGCAAGCACTATATCGTCAACGGCACCAAGAAGTGGATCACCAACGGCGTGTACTGCGACTACTTCATCACGGGCGTGCGGACGGAGAAGGGTCTGAGCGTTCTGCTGATCGAGCGTGGCGAGGGCGTTGAGACCAAGCCCATCAAGACGTCGTATTCCCCTACCGCCGGCACATCATACATCACATTCGACAACGTCAAGGTCCCGGCCGAGAATCTGCTTGGCGAGGAGAACAAGGGCATCTACGTGATCCTCAGCAACTTCAACCACGAACGGTGGAGCATGGCTTCCACATCTATTCGTATGTCGAGGACAGTGGTTGAGGAGTGCCTCAAATGGGCGCACCAACGCATAGTCTTCGGCAAGCGGTTGATAGATCAACCCGTAATCCGACAAAAGTACGCTTCCATCCCTCTTTCCCTCAATAACCCAAACGCTAACAATTATGTTTAACAGACTCGCAAAGATGATTGCGCTGGTAGAAGCGAACCAAGCCTGGCTCGAGAGCATAACATATCAGATGTGCAACATGCCGTATAGCGAGCAGGCCAAGCACTTGGGTGGCCCCATCGGCCTTCTCAAGATGAGCATCACGCGGGCGGCGCACGAAATTGCCGACGAGTCCGTGCAAATCTTCGGCGGCCGTGGTCTAACGCAGTCAGGTATGGGCAGAGTAATCGAAATGTTCCACCGTACCTACAAGTTTGACGCCATCCTGGGCGGTGCCGAAGAAGTTTTAGGCGACCTTGGCGTTCGCCAAGCCATGGCGAAGATGCCCAAGAGTGCCAAGTTGTAAAGAACCGACATCAAGAAAGCAAGAAAAATGTCTTTTCAGCAAAGGAAGTGTATAGTCTAATCAAGCCTAGACAGCATGGAGTCTAGAAGGCGTTTTGTGTAGAATTTAGCATCATCTACGGTATCGCATTTGTAGGAATATGAGCAGATTAAACACGTTAACAACTAATCGTCCTCGCGCAAGGGTTCGAGAGATATAAGCACAACAGAATGTATGGATCGCCATGCCATAATGCGCTGCAATATTAGGCCAAACAAGCTACCTAAGCTACCTAGGTAAGGTTCTCGAAACTATCTAGGTATGACGCACATGTTATAAAACCTTACAAGTATCTATAAGCGATGTAACTAACCTCACCTTCGCCAAACAGTTTTTGACCCAAATTCTATTGATACTTGACACTACTATATCAAAAGACGTACCACCATTGAGCCTTTTTCAATTGGGATGTCATAATTACTCCGGGTTATGAACGGATAACGCCGAGTGCGATGCGTTCATTCGTAATTTGATTCATGGTTGAAACCCTTGGGTTAAGATCTGATGAGTCATGATTTGGCGATTGACCAGAGGTAGACGTCTGCGTCCTGGATAAGGCATTTGCGATGTATTAAGGCGAGTTGGGCTCCCAAGTCTCGAGGGGCTTCGTCGAACTGCCTGGTGATGCTGTTGGTAATGAGGTTGATAATGATGAACGGCATCCCTGGCACTAGCATTGGAATCGAGGCCATGCATAACATCATTAAAATACCGCGTTGGGTCGCCGACGGCCATATGGCTTGACGATTCCCGCTGGCGTTTGCTGGTTCCGCATTCTTCACAAACGATCCATACAACTTTTTCGGACGAACAACGCCCTCGGCGTATTGCAGACTTTGTTACGCTTTCAGACCTAGAAGTATCCATTCCTATAGAAGACTGTGATGATATGGAGGGAGCCCTAGTGGATCTTCTTCCCGTAGTCGAAGGGACCACACTCCCTACGGGAGACCATCTTTTACTGGGCCGGTGCTCGGCGTCCTTGGTAGAACTTTTGTCACTCTCAGTAGCCGGTAGAGAAGAGGTGCTTAGTAGAAGTGATCTCCGCTTCACATGA
Source organism: Xylaria sp. Z34 (assembly GCA_037356055.1). NCBI lineage: Eukaryota > Fungi > Ascomycota > Sordariomycetes > Xylariales > Xylariaceae > Xylaria > Xylaria sp. Z34. The sequence goes on from JBAWJW010000011.1 coordinate 854,374, forward strand.
TTTGTGGCGTCTATTTCAGGATCTGGACTCGGCCGTCTCAGACTTCCTTGTTTTCCAATTCGGATGAACGGAACAAGTAGAAGGGAAAGGCTCGCGAATGCAGTAGTTGCGATGAATGTGTGTGTGTAAGCAAGCTCAGGCTGAGACCAGTCTGCTTTTCCGTTAAAAGAAGACCAGATTGAAGTAGTAACTGCAAGACCTAGGGGAACACCAAGTCGACTTGTGGTTTGAAGAAGCGAGGCCCCAATTGAATGGTGTTCTGGAGGTAGCGAAGACAGTACATGTAGCTAAATATGGTCAGCTCTCTTCAGACGAGCGGTGCGGGTCCTTTGAACCTTACAGATCCAACATTCATGACCCAGTCCATGCCAACAGTGCTTAGCATCAGTGACGGAAATATCCAGAGCAGGTAGTGGCTATCGTGACGAAGAAAAATAAGGAATATGTTGCTGAGAAAAAGCGCGGAAGCCGCGAATGCCAACAACCCCGTGCCTGGGATTGTATGCATGAATAGGCCGACAAGGGGACTTATCAATAGTCCAACGAGGGCTTGTGGTAACAATCGAACCGCGACTTCGAAGGAATTGAGGTTTTCAAGTTGTTGCATGAACATCGACACCCAGAACAATTGTGAGTAGAATGCCATTGACGCTCCCAAGGTGCAGATGACGATCTACAATGAGTCAGTAACAGCCGGAAAATGGAATACGAAAAGAAATATACCAGTGCCACACTCCAATTATTCCATATTGAAGGCGGTATCATAGGTCTCTTGGAAACATTCTGCCAGACAATGAAACAACCAAGAAACAATAACCCCAATGTTAGAAGTAGGATGACGGTGGGCGTTTTCCATGGCTCAGGACCCTCGGGTCCAATAGTGAGGGACACGGTGAAGAGTAGGACACCCGTAATCAGCAGAGCCAGTCCAGCCCAATCAAATTGCAAAATAGTTGTGATCCTCTTTGGGGCGCCAAGTATAACGATCTGTTGTGCATTGCGATCTGTGGTTATGTGTAGCTCTGATTTTTGTAGAGCGATTTCGGGTTTGGGCACATTAGGAACAAATACCCAAGCAAGAACTGCAATAATCGCAAAGAGACCACCCAAAGCAATAAAAGGGGCCTTCCAATTAATCTTAAGCGCAAGCGCTCCAGACCCCAAGCCTCCAATTATGGTGGCAGCAGGTGTTCCCATGAAGAAGGATGAGAAGACTATGTTCCTTCGACGAGAATTCTCTGGGTATACTAGACTCAGAATTCCCAGTGCGATAGGGATATTCGCTGCACATGCGACTCCTGTTAGACCGGAAAGAACGTCAAGGACGATACCAGTTTGTGAAAATGAGGTACACGCAGCAATTAAGGCGAAAGCTGTCAGACTGATAACGAGTAGTGCCTTGCGAGGAAGTACCGCGCATGTGTCGGCGATATGACCAAACGGTAGTAGAAAAGCACCGGTAGTAAGTCTACAGAGTATGAATTATTAATGGGGCTCCGTGAGTCAGCTGTCAGTCACTACATACCCAGAACTGGCTGTGGACCAGGCCAACTCAGCCGGTGACATCCTGAGTGACTCTGCTATAGAAGATGTTACTACGACGATAGATCGTTGGAGAAAGACGGGTGTTGCTGCAGCGAGAGCGATCAAGGCAACAAATAGACATTCATGGAGAATATTCTTGAGGCACTCGGGTCGACTTCCTGGAGAGAGCATGGACCGGGAGTCGTGTGTTTCGTCGTTGAGACACACATCATGTAGGTCATCGGACTGTTGCTCCGCTGGTGACCGGGCGTATGCCCAAGGGTCTTTGTTGAGAGACATGATTCGTAGCTAAAAGGATGATAAGACAACGACCGAATGAAGGAATTGGCTGAGCCAATAGACCAAGAACATGGGGAAGGCAACGCTTAGACGAGAGAAGCAAGTTAGCTGATTGGGTTGTTGACTGTTTTTGGAGAAGAACAGTAGGTAACTGTCCCAGCGAGACGCGGAAGACAGGCAATAAGACGTGAGAAGATGGGAACATTCTGCTTGTTAGTAGTGCGGTGAGCTCAGATCACCAACTACTAAAGGTAATCACAACGAGGGAAGTAACTGCCTACTTTCCACTTTCCACTTGTAGAAAATAGGACAGGACATCGTACGGCTCAGGGCAGGTACTACCTCATCTTATCTCTTCTTACCCCTCTCATGAAGGTTCTCCCGTCTTCACGTCTTCAAATCTTCAGCTCGCAGTATCAGCTACATAAGCAACTTGAAGTGTTAGAGTTCTAACATCCAAATTGTCATCTCGAATACCATAATTTGCCCCGTTCTGAATCACTGGGGAACCAGATCAAGGTCTCGAACAAGATGAAGACAGTTGGCAAGCTTGTTGCTAGGATTCTGAGAATCTCTTTCCTGGTCGAATTCGGAGTTGCGCCCTTTCCCAACACGACGAGTTGCTTCCCCTTCGAAGATCCAGGTTGCTGTATCAGTGATGTCGTCTGCGAGTGCACCAATGGTCGATACTACCCTTTCCTCTCTCTTATTAGTGTAGCTGCTGATGTCTTCCAAGGCACCTTCTTCGCTGTCAACAAGCAATACGGCGCTAGAAGTCCCTGTAACCCGCCCGGCTCTGCTATATATGGTAACGATGTCGGCTCAATTCCCGGATCGTGTTGCTAGGCAATCATGCAGATGAGCATGACGCGGGATGCCGGCAGGCAATCAAAGGCAACATGTGAAGTCTTACGTTGGCATTCTCATTGGAACTGGGGCTTGGTCGAGCTGAGAAATCTGAGTTATTCGAGAACAGTGCCTCTATTATTCTAAGACATCCTGTAATGTTACATCGCCTTTACGGCGTAATGCTACAAAGTAAGCTTCTCTTGATTCCTGTGTAGCCGTCAGTATTTGCGGCAATAGATATGAATCAACGGGCTTACATTTCGCGATGATTCCGGCTTCTCACGGTGGACTTTTCCAAACATCTTCTTTAATTTCAATTCCAAGTCCTTGTCTTCCGATCCTTGGTAGAATTTGCAAACGAAATGGCCCCCTACTCGAAGCGTGTCACTTGCAAATTGTAATGCAGCTAGACAGAGGTCCTATATTGAGATATCAGCAAGTCAATCTCTACGCTTTCAACATTTCATCGGAGGTGCGTGGAACTGACCATACTGCCCGCGTGGTCCCGAAAAGGCATACCGCTTGTGTTCATCATCCTGTTATAAGGGTTACTCAAAGTGTTGCTGGAAAAGCCGGACGTTTGTAACCAGGGAGCTGACATGTCGCTAAGTACTACCTGTGAATTTGTCAGTAGAGGTAAGCGATTCGAATTGTTTAGAAGGTGGGTTCATTCATACATCGACGAGTTTTCCATCATTAGAGCTCGTCTCGTGGTCGGATTCGATAGACTCTGCCCTTTCAGCATCGATATAGCTGGGTTTCTCAATCACAACACCCTCCTCGTCCTCGGGGGCCTCCGCATCTCGGACTGGTGTACTTCTCCGCTGCGCAAATTCAACCAGGTATTCTTTGACTATGTTTTGCACAACAGGCGACAGGAAATTTCCTTGGATCGTAGACACTCCTTTGGGTGGCTGCGCTGGAATAAGGTCGATTCCAACAACGCGCCCGTGGGGTTTTGTTCGTTCCACGGCGACCTGTAGGTGTTCAATAATGCACATACTCCTAGGCACGCCGATGCAGGCTTACCTGAGACCAGCTTCCAGGTGCGTAGCCCTTTGATTGTTCAGCATTGGCAACTAACAAGAGACTTGCGACTTACGAGATCGACCACCGTCTGGTTCCTTTTGAAAAGCTTATATTTGGCGTCCATCTATGCAAGATCGCTTGTAAGTCGATGCACATGGTCTGTGTTCACGAGTCGACCTACTTCAAGTAGCTTAAACGCGGCACGACTCTTCAGGCCCTGTACTTTCGCCTCCCGGGCAAAGAAGTCTTTTCCCTGGCGTTGCTTCCATCTTGACTTGGATGAGGACCAGCGTGTGCAATTGCACACGATCGACGCATGCTGGTCAAGAATTGCGACCCCTCGAGTGAAGGGTATTTGAAATGCCGTAATCGTAGCAGTCTTCACGAGCCTTCCATAGCGAGGCGCTATTACATTCGCCAACGCCCGCATAGCACAATAATCATGACTAGGCGACAATTGGCCTGCCCATATCAACAAATTAGCAAGGTCGGCGTGGAAGATGCCTTGAAAAATGGGAGATTGCAAAGCTCGTCGATAAATAAAACATCTATTGATGCATACTTCGGATAGTTGAATTTGATCTATTAGATGTATTCTACAGTTGTGGTCATCTCAAGGACGACTCTGGCCGTTCAAAATTAGTCAATATGCTTAGCAAAGGTTCATGATGTAAATAAAACTCTAACACCTAATCCTACCTAAAGTACTAAGGATTAATTTATTTGTCGTTTTTCTTCGTTTTCATCGGTTTCTTTACAATGGGTAAAGAATTGGACCTTGGTAGTATTCAAGCCTTAGCGCTCCATTCCGAATGCTACTCGCGAGCGGCTATAGCAGATAAAACGGGCTATACGCTTGGCGGTTTCTGTAACCTATTAAACAAGACGCAGCAGCTATTTAATCATTGTGGTACCTATCAAATTGAAAAGGCAAACTTCAATATGGTAGAGCAACGCTGTAAATAAAGATACCCCGAAGGTACTTCGCTCGGGATGCGAATTCACTCCGGACCCGAATCCGGAGTCTTGGAACGATCTAGGATCGCTGCTATTGGCCTTAATAATTTCAAATTCTCACGTTTTGATGAGGCTGAGCTTATGCCGAGATATGTACCCTCTAAAATCTCCAGTTAGTTCTTTCGTCATCGCTCTGAATTGAAACTTGTCGACCTCGGCTTCCTCGATATTAAGAGGTTTCGACTAAAAGCACAAGATCAACTCGTGGTCGTAACAGTCTTAGCTTCAGTAACTCTGAGTGTTCAAGTTCCTGCAAGGACCGCTCTATGAAGCACTGGTAGCTCAAACAAAATGGCCAGGACGAAGAAGACTACGGCAGTCGCCGTGCCTAACACCACGCGGCCCTATAATGCGCTCTTCGTGACAATACTGGCCGTGTCCGCGGCGGCGGCCGCGTGGCTGATGCGCATCGAGACGGGGATCAAGGGCATCCCTGTGAACTTTGTCGAGAACGTCGAGGCGAGGGTGTATCCCGACGGCATGCCGATGCGGACGCGCTACACGGGCATCGAGGCGGTCGACAACGGGCTTCTATTCTTGGTCGCCGCGTTCGTCGCCGGCCCGCTCGCGTGGGACGAGGGAGTCCGCCTGCATCAGCTGCACTTCCTCGTGCAGTTCTTCGCCGTCATCGCCGTCTGGAACGTCGAGGCGTGCCGCGCCAGACACTCGTGGAAACTCGTGAGCTTGTGAGTGGCTATCTTATACATACAACATCTGATACTCGGCTGCAGCAAGAGGATTCTTCTTCCTACGCTACGGATATTTCACATATACTCAAGAAGCGTTAAATTGAAATATCAATGTGCATGTGCTGACTATTTCTCCCAGCACCGGACTTTTCGTCCTCTTCTACCAGACGATAGCCGGCGCAGCTATCATTCCGCTATACTACATATCCTTCCTACTGATCTCCAAAGCGGACGCGTACTATGTAAGCGGGCGTTCGGTGTCGCTCCCGTACGCGCGGGGTCTGCTCCTAAGCATAAGCATCGGGTACCTGCTCCCAACGCTAGCAATGTATTTCCCCGGCTTCAGCGTCGCCACGACGCAATTCCTCGTGTTTCTCTGGCAGCCGTCGCCGGGGTTCGTGAACATCCTGCTCTTCACTGCCTCCCTCGTGCTCCCAGCTATAGTCTCGCGAAATGAAAAAGCCCCGGATGTCAAGCACTTGAAGCGCATATACCTGGCCGCGGGGCTGGTGTGTGCCGTGAACCACTTCATAACGCTCTACGTCTGCGCGACTTCAACGAACCCCCAGCTGAGCTTCGCGTACGTGTTCTGGCCCGACAGGAGCCTCATGACGCAGTCCACGACCGCGGGACTGCACTACATCTTCCAGGTCGACTGGTGGGGCTGCTTCCTCCCTACGCTGCTCTGGGCCTGGATCTCTGTCTCCGACGTCTACCGTCTGCTGCTGGGCGGCGCCAACGCCGCGGCGCTCATCAAGTGGGCTGTTTACATCCTTGGTTTGACTGTTGCCTTAGGTCCTGGAGGTATGCTTGCTGTTGTCTGGAGCTGGAGGGAGGACCGGCTCGTCGCGATCGAGTCTGGCGCACGAGCGAAACCCAAATCTATTTGAGCCAGAGACTAGTGCCTCGCCATTTCAATCTTTCCGCTACGGTCTCTAGGTAGAGTAGACTATAGGAGCAAGGAATATAGTCGAGGTCGAAAGGGGGATTTGAGGACAAGCTTAAACAAATAGGACGAAATATTTCAAGACACACAGACCAAGCAGTTATAACATAGGTGTGGGAACGATGACTCTGTTCATATGCAACACCGAAGATGTATCAATACCCATCCATGATTTTGTAGTAAAATGCAAAAAAAACCCAGACCAGACTCCTGCAACCGTGACCCAATTATGCTGAAAAACGAACCGTCCCATGCCCAGATCAGACCCTAACACCATACCAATGCATTATCAAGAGTAAATCTCGCAATGTCCCGCATTTATGCACCCTTCTCGTGATCATGATGAGCTCAAGCTTACGCAAGGAAGCTAGCACCTACGCCCCGACGGTTTCGCTTCAGCGGGGAGAACGTAGTTACACCTGCGAAGGCGTTTATTTGGGCACCTAACGGCCCTTTGGTTTTCTTTGCGCCGAGCTGTATCTTGGCTGGCTTCTTGGCAGCCGCCGCCTCTCCATCATCTTCGTCGAAAAGTGTCTTAGTTGACCCAAGTACTTTACGTTTCTTCTTCTTAGGCACCTCCCCATTCAGACTTGAGTTGTTACTTTCATCGTGCGAAGGGACGAGGTTGAATTTAACAGTCGCCGTCTTCTCCGCAGGTTCAGTCTCGGCTGGCTCAATGTGATTTTCCTGCTGTCCGGGCTCGGCAGCCTCAGGAACCCTCTCAAGACTGCTCTTAGATTTAAGAATCTTCTTTGGAGGTTTATGAACCAAAACATTTTTCTTTGCTGAAGGCGCATCGCCAAGGGCTTTCTTGGGTCGACCGCGAGTCTTGGGCACCACCTCGGATTTCTTGGTCTCGGGAGGTGCTACAGTAACAGGTTCGGTTTCGTTAGAATTGCTTATAGTCGACGATTCGTCCTTGTGAGTCGTCTCAGGCTCAGGTAGTTCTGAGCCTGACTGTGGACCAAGAATGGAATCCTCCAAGACTCCTTCATACAGATCCGATGTCTCTTCGCTCATGCTCGAATTCTTGGAACGGTTCAACAAAGGAGTGATGGAGAATGCAGACTTCGCTCCTACAAGTGTCGGTTTAAAAGCAGCCTTCTTCATGGCTTGCCGCGCCTTCGTTGCGTTTTCTGCACTTGGCGTCTGAATCTCAATGTGCGTGAAATCGCCCATGCTCGTTTCTTGAGCCTTTCTCTTACGGAAAGCCTGGGTTTTTGCGCCTATTTTCGTAGTATCTTCCTGAATAGGCAATTGAGCATGTTGTTGTTGAGCCTCCCGAAGCTCGGTTTGAGCCTTCTTTAGTTCTTCTTGAACACCTCGGTATTTTATTCTAGCCTTCTCAAGCTTCTTTTCAAGATGCTCATTTCGCCCTTCCAATTCGGCCACGGCCGTTTCAAGTTCCTGACAACGTTTATCACTCTTTTCCTGAAGTGCGGCTAACTTCTTTTCGGAATCTTCAAGCTGGGTGCGTAGTTCAATCTCGGCGGAATTTTCGTCTGTGATTTGTTGCGGCTTCTTTGGACCACGTCGTGCATTCTGCAATTCCTCATCCAGTCTTTCTTTTTCTTCCTTCTCTTCTCTTACTTGCCGCTGGGCTTCCTGTAATTTTTTTCGGAGATCTGCTTCCAATTCTCGAGTATTATCTTGGTCTTGCAGCGCCATTGCATGGGTTCGTATCCGCTGTTCAAGCTGGTCTTGTAGTCTTTCCCGTTCGGCGGTCTCAGCAGTCAACTTCTTCTCTGTTTCGCGTAGCTTCTTGCGAAGCTCATCTTCGACCCGATCGTTGCTTTCGCGAGTCTGCATGGCCCGGCGCGTCGTCTTCTTCTCATTCGCTAGCTCAACTTCAAGGGTATTGACTTGACGTTCGAGAGTAAGCTTTTCGGCGAGGACTGCCTGCTGCTGGTTGACTTGAGATCGCAAGTGTTCGATTTCGGGCTTGATATTAGCTAGTTCACGGGTCAGGGTGAGCTTCTCCGCGAGTACATTGGCAGAGCTTTCATTAACGTTGTGCATCGATTGGAGCTCAGCCTAGATAAGTTTAGTTCAGTAAGAGTTTTCCTGTACTCAGCGTGAATATGAATCACCAAGACGCCACCCACCTTGAGGTTTGAATATTCCTGTTCCTGCTTACGCAGCTGCTCCTCCTGGGAGCGAACCGCGGCAGCTTTGGCTTCAATCTGAGCGTTGAGGTTATCGCAACGTGAGACAAGTTTCGCGTTTGCGCTGGTGTTGAGGTCGACCTGGTCTCGCAGTGTGGTGTTTTCATCTCGGAGCAGCAGGATTCGTACGCGTAACCGGCGGACGTCTTCATCTTTCACCAGAATTTCGGTGTCATGCCCATTTTTCTGGTGCTCCAGTTCGAGATCATGGAGGGCTTGGGTTTGCTGAGCACGCTAGATGAGTTCAAGCCAAGTCAGTCAAAGTCGAGACATATATTCAACCCAGTATTCATCTTGTATGTAGGCATACCTTCTCGCCCTCCATATTGCCTCGTTGCTCGCGGGCGGTGGCAGCCTTTGCAATCCTACCCATTGGGCCGGACAGGACGCGTTTACACCTGTGTAGATAATGGATATGATGATGGTTGTTGATATGACGAGGCCCAGATGAAGGAATATGGGTGTGGTTTAGTTCCCAGAGTAATAGTTGTAGACTTATAGACTATGCCCACCTAGTTGGGAGAAGGCAGATGGATGGATGAATGACGGTGTGCAAGAGCGTGTTTTGTGGGGGTACATAAAGGTCAACAAAGTGCCAGTTTCGGCCTAGCGTGCATGGTTGCCCAACTGTGGCTGCTGGGTTTAAATTGTGGCTCAAGCTCAAAAGCTTGGCGAAGCTGACGTACCTCTAAATGCACTGCTAAGCCACACAGCTCTCAATTGAGGTTGAGGACACCTTTTGCCTGCAAGCACCCAATAACCGCCAAGCCAAGGTACCTCTCCAAGCTGTCGTGGGAAATCGTGAAGCTGGATTGATGCGACACCGATTGCCTCTTTGCACCTGTCTCAGCCCGTCCCCGATCCATCCGATGTGCGTGTCGAGGCAGTTGGCCTTCTTTTACTTCTAGTAGTAGCACAGCACTGCCAATCCGGCCTTCTCCTCTCTTCCCCGACGACAACATGCGCTGGTTGCCGGCTCTCGTCTCCCTCGTCGCCCTTCCTCTCGGGACCTTCGCTGCCAAGTCGTCGTCTTCCTCTTCGGCCGACCGCTTCCAGACATTCCACACCCAGGCGGTGTCCTCCTCGTCGCCCATAAAGCTTGCCGATGCCAGCTATAAGAAGCTTACATCTGCACCCCGCGATTATTCGGTTGCCGTTCTTCTGACGGCCTTGGACGCCAAATATGGCTGCCAACTGTGCGGCATGTTCCAGCCCGAGTGGGATGTGCTCGGCAAGAGCTGGGTCAAGGGCGATAAGAGCGGCGAATCGCGCTTGATTCTTAGCACCCTCGATTTTAGCGATGGAAGGGAGACCTTCATGTCGGTAAGTGCGCCCTGGGAGAAGCTTAACAAGCATACATACGGCTAACCAAATGAACCCTCACATAGCTCGGCTTGCAAACGGCGCCGGTCCTCCTACTCTTCCAGCCCACTACTGGCCCTCATGCAGTTCCCAGTCCAGACCCTATTCGATATGACTTCGCAAACGGGTATGCAGTCTACGAACCGTCGTGCACATCGTCCTTGTTCAACTTATGCTAACACATCTCTAGCGTACCGAATGCCGAGGTAGTTCGTGACTGGCTCGCTCGCCATCTCCCCGACCGACCCCATCCTGCCGTATACCGGCCTGTCAACTATGTCCGCTGGGTTGTATCAATTGTCTCTTTCCTTGGTGTCTTAGGTGTCCTCTTCAAGCTATGGCCGTATCTTTTGCCCATCCTCCAGAACCGTAACGTGTGGGCCGGCCTGAGCTTAGTTGGTATCCTTCTCTTCACCAGTGGCCATATGTTCAACCAGATCCGCAAAGTGCCATATGTGGCGGGAGATGGTCGCGGTGGCATTAGTTACTTCGCTGGTGGTTTCCAGAGCCAGTATGGGCTTGAAACGCAGATCATCGCATTTATATGTGAGCTTCCTATCGGGTCCCCAAAACTGAAGTGGTTTACTAATTCTTGGTAGATGGTCTTCTATCTTTCGCCACTATATCACTTGCCTTGAAAGCCCCCAGGACCAAAGACTCACACGTACAGCAAATCATGGTCATTGCGTGGGGTATCGTATTGGCTGTTGTGTACAGCTTCTTGCTCTCTGTCTTCAGAGTCAAGAATGGCGGATACCCCTTCAAACTTCCCCCCTTCATGTAGGTTAGCAAAAGTTTACAGAGACAGAGCTTCAGTCACATATTGGACCAGAAGCCGCTCTTTGCGCGATGCACTTAGAGGATATGATTTCGCCCCCAGAAAATAGAGCCAATGGAGTACCCAACGAGGCAGAATACCAGCTTAGGTGTTTCTAAGGTCTTTACGAAAAGACAATAAAATGAAATACAGATCGTGTATCAAGAACCAATCAACACTACGAAACCCAATGTCGTGTCAAGTTCACTGCGTTATTCAACTGCAAGACAAACGATATCATTACAGGCTCCCACAATATTGTCAGGGAATGAGTCTTGGCAGCAACGAATTAATCGTAGAAATGGTGAATGCCAAGGTATCTTGAGTGAATTCCGACCAGACCCATATCCCCATCCTGGACTCGCCTCTGCTTCCCCCTTCCCACCGTTCATGGAGTACTTTACAACAAATAGCCACGGATGTGTCGTGACAGTATGGCTTATTGATAATCTTGCCATTCTGCGGGACAGCCGTCTTTTACTCCTATCCAGCCACTCCGTCTTGTTTAGGTACTCAGCACGGCAGTCGTTCGGCTCGCCGTTCCGATTCATCAACAGGGCGGTGCATGAGAAGCTCAACCACAGCAATCCTATGCCGCTCATTTCTACAAACAGCCTTGTACATCCAGGTCGCATTCAAGGCCATCTTGCTCCGAGTTGGAGGCTTTAGCCGGTTGTTGATCATCTCTGGATGCGATGCGCGCGTGCGGCTAAACGGGAACACTTGGATGTTGAGCTCTGACTGGAGTCACCTTACCTACTCTCAGCTGTTTCAAATAACGAGGAATTTAGGCAAGCAATGCCACTCGTTACCCCATATCTTCCCAGCTATTCGTGCAATTATTCAAGGGTGTTATGATTCTTGGCTCGCTCCGGGGTATGTTCCTGGGTCGGAGCCACTCTACTGAACGACATTGGACATAAACTGGGGAAATCTTGGCATTATACTCTGTATTCTGCTTGGAAACTCTTGGTATGGTACAATTTCCCTCCAACTGTTCGTTGCTACTCCAGGTAAGCTCTGACAACGATCTTTCGAACGTCAGCTCAACAACATTCTAATCTAGTTTCTTACACCATACTGATCTCAGACTGAAAAAGAGCACACAAGAGCACGCAAGTGCTTAATGTTGAGGCTTCGCCACACTGAAAATATGTATATGGCGGCAAGGAGGCTTTGGTAAAGCCAAGTAATAGGGTCCAGTTACATTGCATAGTGAATATAAATTGGTTTGATTAATGTGCTTTGACGATCATCTCCCCATATGTGTTGTGTAGGCCCGAACCGGTGGTCATGCCAATAGGAACTTCCATCCTCAAATGGCAATCCATATACCGTGGGGTCTAGACAGGCCATGAATATGGTATGCTTGGCGAATTGCCGCCTCGCATTCTCCGTGGCGGGATTAGCTGTTGCAGCGTCTGTTCGGAGGCTAACTACCGAGTGAGTATCGTGATCACGGTTTACGGGCCTGGTTCCTTATTGCACAGGCGATGAGAGTGTGATGTCGCCCCTTAATAGAATGGTATAAGAAGTAACGGGACACCACCTCGGTTATGTCTTGAGTCTTCTTCTCATCACGCTCGCTCCTACTCGATATAACATCACCAGGGTCACAGTAAAAATGAAGGCGGACATTGCAGCAGTTATCTTGGCGGCGGGTGCCCTTGCTGCCCCATCGGAGAAGGCTCCTCGCAAGGCTGCGGCGGCCTGCTCGTCGGCCGTCACGCTTGACGCATCCACCAATGTCTGGACGAAATACAAGCTGCACCCCAACAGCTTCTACCGCAAGGAAGTCGAGGCGGCCGTCGGGGCCATCACCGACTCCTCGCTGAAGACCGCCGCTGCCAAGGTTGCCGACGTTGGTAGCTTCCTATGGCTGTAAGATATTTCTGTTCTTGATTCTGCTGTATGGACTGAGAGCTAACCCAGGATGCAGCGACACCATCGCGAACATCGCCAAGTTTGACGATGCCATTGCGGATCTTCCTTGCGAGAACATCTTGGGTCTCGTCATCTACGACTTGCCCGGTCGTGACTGCGCCGCCAAGGCCTCCAACGGTGAACTCGCTTACAACGAGCTCAGCAGATACAAGACTGAGTACATTGACCGTAAGCGGATGATACCCTCAAGATGTCTCTAAGGAAGCATCATAGCTGACAGAGATTTTAGCCATTGTCGCGAAGCTGAAGGCAAACCCCAACTATGCCTTCGCTCTCATCATTGAGCCCGACTCGCTCCCCAACCTGGTCACCAACGCCGACCTGCAGACCTGCAAGGACAGCAAGAGCGCCTACGAGGAGGGTGTCGCTTACGCCCTCAAGCAGCTCAACCTTCCCAACGTCGTCATGTACATCGACGCCGGCCACGGTGGCTGGCTCGGATGGGACGCCAACCTGAAGCCCGGCGCGGAGGAGCTGGCCAAGGTGTACAAGAACGCCGGCAGCCCCAAGCAGGTGCGTGGAATTGCCACCAACATCGCCGGCTGGAACGCATGGGACCAGAGCCCCGGCGAGTTCTCGACCGCGTCGGACGCCAAGTACAACGCGTGCCAGAACGAGAAGCTGTACCTGGAGAAGTTCGGTGCGGCGCTCAAGACGGCGGGCTTCCCCAACCACGCCATCGTCGACACGGGCCGCAATGCCGTGACGGGCCTGCGAGAGGAGTGGGGCAACTGGTGCAATGTCGACGGCGCCGGCTTCGGCGTCCGCCCGACCTCGAGCACCGGCTACGAGCTCGCCGACGCCTTCGTCTGGGGCAAGCCCGGCGGTGAGTCCGACGGCACCAGCGACACCGGCGCCACCCGCTACGACTCCTTCTGCGGCAAGCCCGATGCCTTCAAGCCCTCGCCCGAGGCTGGTGAGTGGAACCAGGCCTACTTCGAGATGCTGCTCAAGAACGCCAAGCCCGCATTCTAAGCGACCAAAAAGAAAAACAAAACAAAACAATCACTCGCTCTATTTTCGCTAGGTCCGCTGGGAAAAAGAGAAGATGATAATCGTCAATAGTTGCGTCGAGTTTCCCCAAAGCAACTAGGCATGGCCCGCTGATGAATAGGCAACGAGTTACTTACCTTCATCTGTCAGACCTTGCTCCTTTTATGCCATGTCTCATATCCGAGTGTACATAGCTTCTGCAGTATATATATGAGTTTCTCTTCAACTTATTGTTATCAATCATCAAGTTGTTATCTTAATGCCAGCTGTGATCTCTCCTAATCGGGCCCATGCCAGGTGTCCCCGTATATAAGCCAGGGTAGGTATCATGCAGGCAACATCGGTTATCATATCTTACCCCCCTGCATATCTGAGTGAATGCATAGCACAAGAAAGGGAGGTTTCAAAACAAGCACTCTCGTCTTTAAGGCCAGGTAGGTGGAATGTGCAAACGCTAAACACAGACGAATTGAAAAGGCCATCTTGTTATTCATCAAGAGAAATCACTCACTTAACCCACAAGCCAATGACGTAGACAGTTCCAGTCATGAAACCAAGCCCTTACCCCCACGCTCTATCAGGCATTCTCTACCTTTCTCCTCCTTCTCTACATCAATCCAACCGTGACTAAGGAGGGGAGCCACGGAGCTTATGCAGTCGGGCAGTATGGCTTCAGAGGCGAAGGAGAAGAGGGCACGATTTTCGTGGTTGGGGCGATTGAAGCACTTCACATGGGCCAACTTCACCCTGCCTATGGCGACAGGTGGCCTCGCTCTGCTGTTGGCAGAACAGACGCAGGGCTTCACATTCCGCGGGCTTCAGACGATTGGGAAGTTTGTCTACGTCCTCGACCTCGTCATATTCACACTCACAACCTCAGCCATCACATACCGCTTCACCAAGTTCCCCGGCACGCTCAAGAAGTCCATCGTCCATCCTACCGAGGGACTCTTCTTAGGCACGTCCACTCTAAGCCTGGCCTCAATCATCAGTGGAATCGCGCGGTACGGCATCCCGTCTTGCGGCGAGTGGCTCGTCGTGGTCTACCGGATTCTGTTCTGGATCTACTTTGCTGTGACGTTCCTCATCGCCGTAGGCCAGTACTCATTGTTGTTTACATCCCCTAAGTTGAAGTTAGCGGATATGACACCGGCTTGGGACTTGCCCGTTTTTCCATATAGTACGACCCCTTTTTCTTTGATTCATTTTCTTCTCATTTTATCCTCTCCTTTCTAAGTTGATAATATCCCGAAGTTTCTGAAGTATTCGCAATTCACGCTTGAGAAAAGACATAACTGATTCCAAGTGTTCTAGTGCTCTCAGGGACAATTGCTGCAACAGGAGCAGGACTACAACCCCCAGATCAAGCCATTCCTATCCTCGTTGCCGGTCTCGGTGCGCAAGGCTTCGGGTTCCTAGTTTCAATATGTGCGTAAATCTCGGAATCATTTTCTTCTTATTCAAGCATATTCCAGTATACTAGGTTACCTTTCTGAGATGAGAGAGTGTCCAACTACGCTTCAATAGTGATGACTGACTCCCAATATCGCAGTGTTCTATGCCACCTATGTTTCTCGACTGATTCAGTATGGGTTTCCTAGGCCCAACTCTCGACCAGGAATGTTCATTGCTGTTGGCCCGCCTGCCTTCACTGGTCTTGCTATCCTTGGCATGGCGGACAATTTCCCGGCCCACTATCACAACTTCGGCCCCGACGAAACCACCATCCAGGTCCTCCGTGTTCTCGCCACGACAGCATGCATATTTATATGGTTTCTCAGCCTTTGGTTCTTCTGCATTGCGGCCGTGGCAAATCTGGCCGTCTGGAGGGAGATAAGTTTCCATCTCAACTGGTATGCATTTATTTTCCCAAACGTAGGTTTTACGATTGCCGTTATCTCGATTGGCAAAACTTTGAATAGCCCCGGTATGCTCGGTGTTGGTAGTGCTATGACTATACTACTAGTTGTTGGATGGACAGTCATAGTTATCAAGCATGTTCAAGCTGTATGGAAAGGACATATCTTGGCTGATGGCAAAGATGAAGATTATTACGTGGACGAGAGGAGCCATCGCCACGCAAAGAGACCCGAAAGTGACGAAGAAAAACAGGCGTAGCGTTAAGGAATCACAGTTGATCATTCAGTGTTCACCTTTAAATTTTTACCTTTTTACTGTTTCTGTTTTGAACACTGAACTACGCGTTCCTCATCAATCTGTCTTTTCATAAGACTCATATTCTCTTCTTTCTATCAAGGACCTATCATGATACAGTACGTAAATATCCATCGGAGCTTCCCATTGCCTGGAGTATCGTTGTCGCCTTCATAGTTGAACAACCTAAGTCAACAGGGAATTAGAACTAACATCACCAGCTACGAATTGCGCTCCATTATTGATTTATGATTTCTTGTGCATGTCAGTTGCTTCGTCTCTTCATGGAACGTTATAGAGAAAGCACTGGAGGCTGATGGGTACCGGCCTATGACCCAAGCACATAAAACTATGTAAGGAGACCCTACTATATAGATTAAGAGTTTCTGTCCGCTTGAGATAACAATAATCGATATTAGAACCTTCAGCAGCAAAAGTTGTGACTACTTAAACACAGGACGTATTAGATATAACAGCATTATTATTTGTATCCAATAAGAAGCTGCATATATATCCATCATTAAATGTCACGTATAAGCCGTTGGTGTCATTATCGCTGGAATATAGGAGGTTTTCCGTAAATCTATCTAATGGTATTTTTAACTTATTCCTCTTAAGAACGCACTTCTTATAACAAGGGTCAAGTATACAAACCTGTAGATTGCCGCTATTATAACATTATTAACTAATAAAGTAGTGTTAAAAACCCAATATAGTAGTAAGCAGATGTAGGGTATTGTCAACAACTGTAGCCTATACTAGTGCATTAATACTAAGAGTAGAATATAGTCAAATCAAGTGCTTAACCTAGTCGCTGTGTGCCTACCGTGAAAACTCTTCCATAAATCGAGTAAGGCTTTGCATTAGCACTCACTAGAAGCAATGAAATTCAAAGATTCTTTGAGGCTGGGCAGACTCAGGAAAACCGGTATCGCAAAATTCAAATCAAGAACCAAGAAAAAAAAATAAAAAATGATTAAAACGGTATTAATACCAAGACTTGTAGATATGATGTATACCACAAAACACACAATTTCTCAATAACCATGATTTGTATCACTAGTCTTGAATCTGAAGCCTTGAAGTTCCTCTCGCCAGCAAGACTGAAAGGATTAATGCTTATCGTTGCGTTGTATGGATTCAATTCACCATTTCCCCCTTCTTTCTTTTTTATTTTCTTTTATTTTCTTATTACAGAAGCTACACCCTTTATTGAAAATTGAAAACGAAACGAACTGGCGTGTGTATTTACAACGGAAGAATGAAACATACTTTTCTGCTCTCGGGGAGTCACTGGGCCTGTATTATGAATACTGATATTGAAGCCAAAGCTAGTTAAAGCCATTCCTACTAAACCAATAGGAACAATTTGCAGCATTCCAAGCATGAAAGACTATTTATTTTACGTACAGCATATCCACAGAACGTCTGAGCAGCAACATACGTCTCTCTGAGTCATTCGTTTCATAAGCACGGTGCTAAAGTTAAAGCGGTCGCAAGTAGACTGATGAAATAAAGTAACAAGAAGAAACTAATGTTTCAGCATAGAATCTTTCAACCAAGAACCGAAGATCATATGCGGTGTTCAAACAGCACTATGCAATGATTAGAGAATTATATCACCATTTACGTTGTTCTCAAAGCTTGGGCTCAGCACATGTGCTTTACAAGAGCGCTACGTCTGAGATGGGAGTAACGTTTGACTATAAGTCACTCTCCCCTAACCGATCCTCTTCTAATCTAGCATTACCTTTTTTCGGGGCCGCGTAAAAACATAGTGTCTGGGGATTGTTTGATGTAATATTTCCCAGAGCATTACCGGATAATGGTTTTCACTATACATTTAACATAGCTGTCGTTGAAGGAAATAATCAATATAGCCAAACAAACTTCATATTTCAACTTCTTTCAAACCCCGATGTATATACACTTTCGGTGGACCTCCTGTTTAATATCATCAGCAGCAACACGTAGGAGAAATATAGGTAAGCTCGTTCGTAAGGACTGTAAATGACTATCAAGCATGGGATTTAAATTTGTCATGGGATATTTTCAATGAATAAGACAATTGATGGGCAATTGAATAGGTTATCTCATCTGACTCTGTAGTATGGGATCTCGGGCTTCACAAGAAAATTATTTAGGACTTGTATGGCTACTCTTGTATTATACCATGTACATTCTTCTGCGAAATACGAATTCGTATTGCATGAATCATTACTTTATGATCACAACACTACAGTAATGGTTGGATTCTTCTTATGTCTGTATTCATTGATCGTCTCTATAGCCGAGCATGGTATGGAGTGGTAATATCATTACACGCAATATTTTAGCGCCTACAAATTAGTTTTTTAGAGTTTCGTATATATGTGAACGCTTGTAATATGCCGGTCATATCCGACCATGCTCTGCATTCTCGCAACTAAAACTCGACACTGTAAATAGTGAACTGTCTCTCCTTGATCTATGTCACGAGACACACAAAACAGACGAGACCTAGCTTCACTATGGCGGTCTCATTTTAATGCTGCCACCAGTAAGCAACATAATCAATGGTGACCTTACTTATGTAGCATTCAGATGGAGGCTGCTCGTGTCACTTGCAAGGATTTCGATCCACACAACAACAGTGTTGTCACCTTCTATCATGTCCCTATGAGAATCGATTACGAAGGTCAGCCGTCCAGACTATTTGCAGCCCCTGAGTCCCCTTTGTAGCACCTAATACCACAATCTACGCACGAACCTCTTCTCAATTCTTATAGTTTCTTTTAGCAATGTTTTGGCGTGACACTTGTCCCATGAAAACAACCCCCCTGAACGTGCCCTGCTCCCGACAAAGTTATTGACTTGTTACTGTAGTTATTATGCTACATAATGAAAGTCGGTGACGGAAGACGGACAGAAGAGCCCCGGTATTTCTAAACGTCACTAATTCTTGCAGTATGCCACCGTTGTAACTGTAGTGTTGAGGGGGAGTGATTCTTTGTTGAGTCGAGTGGCACGGAGTGCCTGACCTGGCCCTACTGAGCCGTGTTGAACTTCTCTATCTTGAAGCGTGCGCGATTAAGCAATGCGTCGGCGATGAAGACGAGTTTGGTAGTTGGGAATCGCCACTAGTCAAGGGTCGCGACTCGATACTGTAGAAATGTCAGGAAAGAGTTGAGGCTGACTACCTTATTAAGGCCGGCGGCAACTGAGTCAGATTTCTCTCCACTCTAGTACAGAGACGGTGCACAGTGTTAGATATGGATCGTCACCGGTGGGATGATTACGTACTTAGTGCCTACGTAGTGACCAATTAGAGCGGTTTCCCGGCACTTGAGGCGGGTTGACAGATGTCAGGCCTTGACAGGCTTGACAGGTCAAGAGAATGCGTAGCAACTACTATACAAACTAACCAGGAGTGTTCTGAGACTGCGTAGACTGCCGTACTGTCCCTGTCCTATAATTCGCCGTATAGGAACTAGCAGGGAGCTTATTCCCGGAAAAATATAGCCTATATTTTTACACGTAATTTGCGATGTAATATTTTCGTGCCGGAGATGGCGATGTGGCGCGGTATATGGCGATGGGCTACTTGTGCACGGCTTAGCGGCTCCAATACCGGCTTCTTGGTTCCGGGCTAAGGGGCTCAAACCGTTGTTGGATATGCTGGGGAATGCAACGGTATTGCCGTTTTGTATGCTATCTATGATTGGCGATTCGGTCCACGACTGGACGCCGGATTAGGATGATCTTTTCTCCCTGTGATTCTAGTGTGGCGGGGAGGTAGGAAGTTAATAGAGTTTGACTTCTGAGTGATTTTAGCGGCCGCAACTATAGTGCAGAACAAGGTTACGAGCCCAATTCAGGGATTTCCCAGAAGTTTGTCCGCGGCGCTGGGTTTCCAATCCTAGTGCACCCCTTACCCAAAGTACCCAGTATTCTGGTTGTCTTATCTATCACTGTATGAGCTTACTGGTGCTTTCCCAGTGTCTTGGCAGTCTAAATGGCAATGAGCCGGACCAGATGCTCGGAAACGATGATATCGATTGGTATTAATTGGCGCGATGAAAAGGTATGTAGATACATTACAAGCTGCCTGTGATATAGGTTAGCTTGTAGCATCATCAGCCCTGCGAACTCGTTTTCATCGCGACTGGAAGCTCGCTGTGATCATTGTACATGACAGTATTGCACAAATGACTAAGATTTATTATCATATCGTGTCTATTATTTTCGTAAAACTCTATTACTGGGATATCTGGTTCCGGAAAAGACAGGCCTGGGATTGCTCCTTGCGGGATATTCGAGTGGCTCCGTACCAATGAAACTTATCTATGTACAAAGTAGGGTGGACCGGGCCACCATTATAATCTTCCTCATTCGGGAAGTAAACTCTCGTTCCCTTCGGCGTGATGGTGATCACCGACTGTAAGGAATCGAGCCGCCCATTCTAGCCCAAAAAGGCTGAATGAAAGCCCGCAATTTCGTAAATTCTATGTTACATGGAAGCCAATGTCGTCTCTTCCGTCGTGCCAGATGCGCTATCACTGCTTGCATTCGCTGAGATCGAGCACTCAATAGGAGTCGAGAGAATTATTTTGCCGTGAAGGTTGATTCGATGAGGACTGTGTTATTTCGGATCGTACCAGTATAATATTCTGGGGAATCGGCTTGTTGGAATTGGGCCCTTTACCGATGCTGGTCAGAGCAATGTCATCACGTTCTCCCGACCTCGAACTATCATCCCCAAACCGGACGTAGCTGTTTCCGATACGACTGGCCTTGGAGTTTGCGTACCATGTGCCGGCGGAGCTTCCATGTGTATCCTTTCCGGTAATCTTGGCCCTCGCTCGACGATACAACGGACGTAAACTTGGGAGACAGGCCGACACAATACCGAAAGAAGGCTCAACGGACGATAGCAAGAACACGTCGGCTTGGACCCATGTGAGATCAGCTTCAACTGTGAATCTGTAAAAGGCCCAGATGCGGACGGCGCTGACAACACAGACACTAAATCCTGTTTAGAATAGGTTCCGCAAAATAGGTATGATCTTAACTTACAGGCCTCCCAGCAACATAACTCCACAAACACCGATCTTCTTTTTAGTGGTCATCTGAAGCGCTAGAATCTCGGGAATTGGGACAACCAAGACCAAGAGATCGGCAACCAAATTGAGTACTGTCAAACTCAGGAAAGAGGCGTTGATATCGAGACATGTTCCTGTGGCCCCAAGGAACTTGGTCCAGAAGAACTCAACGGGATTGCAGAGTGCGGCGGCGACGGCCCAGATGGAGAGCAAATATCCGGTGGTAAAGGCCGCTGCGAAGCCCAACCGAATATGAAACCATGTTGATCCTCTTTCAAACAACCGGCGGTAGAACAGCAAAATCGATAGCTTCGTAAAAGAAACGCTACCGGCATAAATGTACGTATACGAGTATAGTAACTGCAGATAATTAGTCCCAAAATACCAATCATAATTCCTGGGCGCGCTCGCTTACTCGGAAGATATTCGCTACCTCTTGCGGATGTAAAGACCAGACATGTCTACCAGCGCCAGCCTGGGCTCCCAGAATAGTGATAACGAGCGTGCCATAGGTGAAGATCTAGTATGGTCAGTGATTTGCGGTATCTGAGAAACTCAGGTTAGCCTACCAGAGCGACTACCATCAAATAATCGTCGGCCATCATGCCGAAGCGCTGAAAGTTCCTCGCCCATATTCTTAGACCTAGCGCGATAGTCGCGAAGGCTGTTGAGCCGATCGCCACCACGATAATAGCGGTTTCCTGCTTTGCCTGTAGGTCGATGCCGACTGGAGGAGGTCCAAAGACCTGTAAGATGGCCGGATCGATCTCCATTGTCTATAATGATGTTCCCTCCCTGGTTACCAAAACCCAATGCACACGACAACTGCGCCACGAAAAATAGATAATGAGATACCGACGACTAAGAAGCGAGAAATGATTGAAGGAAGGGCGGCGCTTATATTATATGAATAATGAAGTAATGAGCTGAAAAAGGATTGGACTGTATCTGAAAAGAGAGATGGAGGACTACCTTGACTAAGAAATAGATCTGCCTCGAGATCTTTACAAAGAGGATGCACCTGCGTTGCGTGGGAGTCCGCGGTACTTTTAGTTCGCTACACTAGCCTTCGAGGCCATCACGCGGAGCTACATGGGACCTAAAAGTCGTAAGGATTTCCGTAGGATCAGGTTTGGTCTGATCATTGCGAAGCCCAGGGGAGCGAGCCAGGGCCCCCTACCATGGTAGCCCATTTGAGATTGGCAAGTGGCTCTGCGTCCTCTTACCCAGAGCAGACCCAGAGGGATGGGATTGCGAAAGCTGCAATATTACAATTACATGGAGTCGGGACACGCTTATACCTCCTGCAGCGTAGTGTATGGCGACAGTATGGGGATGAGCGGGAAACGAGAACCATGGTACAATATTATGCTTCCAAGACTCCAAGTATAGATTGGTGTACTGTAAAGCATTCTAGTCTAACCTGCTGTATTGTGCATTTGGTATTGCAGTCAGTTTAGGCAATGGCTCGTGAAAGAGTAGCCTATCTAGTCCAACGAAAATTTTGAACATATTCCGAAAGAATATCTTGGCGAGCTCCGCATCCTGCAACGTTCCCGGAATAAAATACAGTACTAGTGTGCGCGATTGACTATGCCATTAGGTAAATCATGCGGATTGTCCTTCCCATTCAGAAGCGATCTGCTGCTGTGTCTCACGATAAACGAAGAGTGTTAATTCTTCTTGGCTGTTATCGCAACTGCCGATATTACCAACCAGCCCGTTGAGTATTAACTGAGTTCTAATATAGACAATGATACTCTTATCTTAGTGATGTTGAAACTTGTATAGGATAAGGCATAGCAATCTATCTATTGACCTAGCGTTTCAATCAGTCATGCTTGGTAGGCATTCTAGCGTGCTTCACGCACAATTATATCTGAACTTCAAAGTGATCATATCTGAAGTATTGGTTCCGCCTTGGGCCTTGGTTGAACTTAGCGATGATTGGTACTACATTCCCGTAAAACCCTAAGTTCTCATTAGTTAGTCTAGCTCGACTGTAGAAGTATTTACTTAGCTTGTGATAATGGTGCCTTATAATGCTCTGTTCTCTCGGCTCGTGCTAAGTCAATAATTCTCACCGGTCGCCACTATGGACGGGGATAGCTAGCTGTAGTTCGGGAAAAGATAGAGCTGAAGCAAGTACAACTGTTGCGCCTATTGGTGCCATTATACTGTAGTCTACATGATACACATGGAATACGTATACGGTCAGTCGACATGGGCCGACACATGGCACAAGCCGCAATGTCAGGGCTGACTACCATAAGGAGAAAGTACGAAAGAGATCTAAGCGGGTGACTAGGGACATGTATCCGCTCTTCCGGGAGAGGGGACTCGGTAGAGGAATAAAGCGAGGGGCAAATAGAGCGTGGTGTCAAAAGAAAAGGCCTCGTTTTAGTGTGTACTTCACCCGAAACTACCTCGACTACCTCTAAAATAGAACCTCAAAAAAGGCTAGGTTCTGATGTCGACTTTCCTTCTAGAAAAGTCGTTTAAACGAGATTACTAAACTAGACAGTGTTAATTTATTTTCAGGGGTTAGCGAGAAAGTCTACTTCATCACGGTGCATATCAATCTTAGTATACTGTGCTGTGCCCCATACTTTAGTCGCCTCAACCAATTTCCCACTGTATTAACAAAATGAGCCAGCGGACCTGGCAGCCTGGGTCTGGACCTGGTCGTCACCATACATACAGTAGTAGCGTATTGGACTAAATACTTAGTAGTAGTACCATAACTGCTAGACTCCATATCTGGCAGAGGGTACACAAATACTGTATTTCATGGGGTACTAAAAAGGTTTCTACCATGCCAGTTTACATCATCCTTTCCTACTGCTGCCCAAATACGGAATTACTGTGGTGGGCATTGTCCAAACGAGCGTCAAACAGTTGAACCCAAGTTGTTTCCCTGGCACCTGCTGCATTAGGACTGGCATAAAATGTGCTGGGGTCAACCAGATGGTCAGAAATCTCTTGGTATACATTATGGTGTACTGGGGCCAGACAAGAAGATACAGTTCAACAAAATATTGTCCTTACACTAGGTAAGCTTGATGCGTAGAAAGAATCACCAGTGTCTTAGAGAAACTTGAAACAAATGCTAAGCCCCAAGTCGAACCGACACTGAGGTCGTCCTGGGAACCGCCCTGGATAGCTCCATGGGTCAACCCAGAGTGCCATCCTGACGTTGCATTCCCTAACCTAGGGGTTGGTATCGAAGTCCATCTTGCACACCGACAAACTTGGCGGGGCAAGCCATTTGGTCTTCCATTCGGTGAGAAGAGCTCATAAGACAGCTATACCGCTCAGTTCTGTCCTACAAACCCCGCGAAGACACCCCTCATCATTATTCATTCTATCATCTGATTTTGTTACAATTATTAGTAAGATCTTACCAGAGCAAGATGCCTTCGGAGTATGCAAGTAAGATTCCGAGCCTCATTCCCCTGGAAAAGGCTGGTCCTAAGGGCTATATCCGTTTCGTTTTCCCTATCGAGTTAGGGGACAACTACGACGCAGATGAGGTTTTCCGCATACTCAAACAAGGCCTCGAGGGTGCCAAAGAGCGAATTCCCATACTCGCGTGTGAAGGCGTGCCAGACACAGAGGCTCAGCAAGCTGGCGTGCTCAAAGCACATAAATATAACGACTACGACACAATCACCAAGAAAGACTTGAGAGCCCCGGGGGCTTTCCCCCATACCTATGCCGATATTAAGGCAAAGACGTTTCCCGTCGAGGCCTTTCCTGGTGACCTGCTTTGCCGTCGTTTCACCTGGCCTTCTGCCGGAGAGAGGCTCCCGGTGGCCGATTGCCAGGCCAACTTCATACCCGGAGGCTTGCTCTTGACCTGTTGCTTCTTTCATGTTTTTGGCGACGCTAAGGCGTATTATACCTGGCTTGAGACGTGGGCTGAGGAATGTCGCCGACTACAGGGTGAGACGGGCCCTCGTAATGAGATCCCCGATGTTTTCTTTACAGATCGAGAGAAACATATGAAGCCTTCTGGTCGCAATGCTGGAAAACCCGAGGACCACCCGGAAATCCTCGTCTTACCTTTCACTCCGGAGGGCGCGCCGCCGAAGATGGTCACACGCGAGCACGTCGGGCAGGTTTTCCGCCTTAACGCGGAGCAACTTGCGACCCTCAAAGCAGATGCAGCACCGACCAATGCATCTGAACCTTCGGATCAGACTTGGGTTTCCACCAATGACGCCCTCTCAGCATTGATGTGGCGCTCAGTCATGGCAGCGCAGTTTCAGCTGGAGGAGCTTGAAGGCGACCCGACCTCAGTTTTCAACATTGCGGTAGATGGGCGGCCTCGCACTGACCCGCCCGTGCATCCCCGCACGCTGGGTAACTGGCTGGGATGGGTGATGCCAACAATGCCCATTCGCAAGATGCTTGAGAGAGAGAGCGTGGCGGATCCAGCGCTTGCTATCCGCAAGGCTGTTTCAAAGCTTAACGACCAGTACGTGGATAGTTTGGGCGCACTGTTCGAGAGTCTCGTGGATGTCAACCGCTCCGTAGCTACAGCCTTCGTCGACGTGCCCGGCTGCAACTGTGTGCAGACCTCCTGGATTAACCTTGGCGTCTATGGTCTTGACTGGGGAAAGACTTTGGGTGGAAAGATTCAGGCAGTTCGCAGCCCAGATGTCGGTGTTATCAACGGTGGCTCGCTTGTTCTACCGGCTCTGCCGGGTGGCGGTATTGAGCTAATTATCGGCGTCGAAAAGAAATCCCTGCCCCGACTACTGAAGGATCCTCTGTTGGCTAAGTATGCCACAGCTATCACTTTGTAAAGATTGATAAGCTTGGACTTATAGACTTGGAACATCACGAAAGGTAGACTTCAAAACTTAGAACAAGGTAGAAACAGTAAAATCTATTCATGATATTGTTCTGTCCCTGATTTCGATTTCGAGGTACTCATTCTACTATCTGTTATGTTGTTTCAACACATATGGATTAATCATTGCCGTTTTCACCTCATTGAATTCGAACAGTATGCTCCGAGCATTTTGAAATTGTCGGTCTATGGTATTGAAGCACGCTTTACCAGTTGTCATTCAAGCCTGGTGCAACGCTCGTCTCTGTATGGACTATGTACGATGTCTGGGGTTACATTCACTAGTGGGGTACGTTAGACACGTAGGATTGTCGTGCGTATAGTAGTTGGTTCCTAGTTGCAGTAGCTCAGGTCTAGCTGCATTTGTAGCCCATCGGCTCCACGGTCTCGATTTGTGTAGTCAAAACGGTTCTCGGCTCTTGCACCAGCTGTGCCGCAACTCGGAGTAAGGTGTCGTTGTTGTGAGGGGTCTTTACCCCAGACTCGTTCTCGAGATACGTATACTGTAGTCTACCCTGGTCTGGTCACAGCTCTAAACTCCCGCAACGGGAAAATGCTGGACGTTTAGCCCATAGTGAGACATTTATACCGTGGATCATCTCGATCCAAGACGAACGCTCAGAGGGGACTTTTGTGACACGACTGCAGAAGCACACCGACATGTGGATATGGCAAGCTCCCAAGGCTTGTCTAACCATCTGCTAACCATCTGCTAATCTGACCCCGACGCTTTTTATGTTGTTAGTTGCACATTGCTTGTGGTTCACATACTAACCTACATATAGTCTAGATATATACTACTACCAGGAAAGATTACTGTATTGTTAGAGCAGCAACAGTTACAATTTGGCATTACTACCAAGTTGGCGTAGTAGAAATTTAATAGTGCAATGTTGGCAGCTCGGCATGGCCGCACGCTTCTTGCTCTAATGCACGCCAGTAGCTGTCGTCGTTCTGGACCCTGCCAATTGTGCATTATGTTGCGGAGACTGGATAGTAGTGAATAACTACGAATAACTACGACCTCCTTTCCTTAACAGGTAGGTAGGCTCGCTTCCAATGCCCTGGAAACATCCACCTGCCAACTGAAGTGCCGACGCGTTTTGTCTACGTAACACCAGCGTGTTCGTTTGGTGTGGCATGGCATCTGTAAACCGGGATATTCGTTGTACATAGATGCCAATAGCTAACACATGTTCTGTACTCAAGTGATCTGCTGCATCGGTTCTGCAATGCAACATCGGACACACGCTGTCGGTAACTAAAGACCACGCCGTATTAATAGAATTATCTAGTACGTCGCATATAAGTATATCTTTACCTGGTGAATGCACAATGTCTTCGTGAAAGGTACCAATTCCCAACCTGTTCCTAACCTTAACTAACTAGTATACTAGTATGCCTAGTGTCGAGCTTGTTGATATAACCTAACTAATATCTAGTCAACATTACATGGCACAGACCTCTCTGGCCAACTGATTTCCAGGCTCAACTATCAATGTGAATAAGCAACAAGAGAGTCGCTGAGTACTTGGTTGCCATCCAATATTTCCTCAACACAACACCCATCAACAAGACGTGCGTAATTTGACATTGTATATAAGAGGTAGATATCAGCTACAGGAGACTCCAAAGACTGAGGTTTCGCGGTGATTCTTCCATTCGTCTTCTGTTGGTAAAAGATGTACGAATTCGTAGGGTAATAGATAAACTAAATCATAATTTCTAGGATCAACGGTCCGGATACCTGCTGTGCCGTTGCCGTTGGTATAATTACATGCTGCGACGGGATACCTATTTTGTGCATATCTACGAACACTAAGTTAGTGGGAGGGCATTGGATCCATTTAATGCAGATCGTAGCATAAATTCTGCTGACAGTTGGATACATAGTGCATAACTGGTGAAACAGCTAACAAGGGACTCCCTGACTAGAGCTGAGGTGAGTGATTATGGTTAAAATTCGATCTGCCTTAATTGGACGACTTGAATCTAGCGGCATCACCCGCCATCAGTTTACACTAGTGCTTCTTTAGTCTTCTGCTATACTAAATTCATGCAAGGACCAAATGGGTTCTGATAAGGTTTCGCTGATCTTACTACTTCGGCAGTCTTTTTCTTCGGGCAAGGCCGCATGGCTAGTCTTGTTATGGACTAAGATTTACAGTATTTTTTTGGTATGCACTAGCCTAAAGAGCTATACTAGTATAGCTCGAAAGAGGACGTCTTGCTAGTTAAAGTTAATTCTAGTGTGTACAGTATGTATGTCTTAGATGGCGTTATGATCGTAAGATTTGGAAGATCATCGGAATGTGGGAGTGTGGAAAACCTTATTCGTCCCCGCTCGTCCCAAGAACACCTAATTTGTTTGCGACAACCGTTGCCAAGGCCCTAAACGTTAGTGTTTTGGAGAGGAGCTTCTGGAACGAGTAATCCAAGCCAAACTCCTTGAACAACCATGATCGCATCTCAGTGCCAACCATACTATCTAGTCCATAGCTACCGAGTGAGGGACCCTCCACCTCGAAATCGTCGACTGGGATCATCAAGATCCCAGACATGCGTTCCATGATGTGTGTCGCAATGACTGTCACCACAGCTTCGGGTCCCTGAGTCTGCGCTGTCTCCAAAGCTGTTGCGAACCCCTGTTCCTGAGTTCCAACTTGGTTTTCAAAATTGGAGCCACCACGTGCGGTATCCGCCTCAACTGCAGCCCGCAGGTGACAGAAACGTGCATTGTTAAGCCAGAAGAAATCCGCGTTATCAGCCTTTATAGACGCAATGGCGCTGCTAATCTCGCTGGCTTCCATACCCATAACGAGATGAGAATATGAGGGAATGGCTAGATGTGAGGACTCCGAAAACTGCTGTTGAGATCGCGTGTTTATGGCTGTCGCAATGCCGCGCAACATCTCGTCTTCACTAATACCGTAGAGCCCCTTGCGCATAAGCGACGCCTCGATCGCGTCATCTTCAGCCACAACGCCGACATCAAGCACCATGGGTAGAGCTAGTGACGTAGCCACCAAACCGGTAGCTGTACGGTGCCGTGCCAGGGCGTCCAGAAAGCTGTTAGCAGCGCCATAGTTGCTTTGGCCCATATTGCCGAGTACTGCCGTGACAGAACTTGTCATGACGAAGAAGTCAAGTTGGGCGTTGCCGAGCGCCTTGTGCAGGCTCAGCGCGCCATGAACTTTGGGAACAATGGCAGCCATGTAAGAAGCGTGGTCCATTTGTTCAAACATGCCGTCCTAGTTTTACGATATCAGTAACTCTCTGCAGGCTGAGAAAATCGCTTACATACCTTCAAAACCATAGCCGCATGAATGACACCTCGGATTGGTCGCTCGGCTTGCAGAGAATAGATGATGCATTGCATAGCGACTTCATCCGCGGCATCAGCCCGGAACACCCTGGTCGAAGTACCCGGACATTTCTGGATGCTCATTATGACTCTGGCTGCTTCAGGCTTGCTTGCACCTGACCGAGAGATGAAGGCGAAGTGCCTTGCACCGTGTTCCATCATCCATTTCGTCAAGCTCCGGCCTAGCCCTCCCAAGCAGCCAACTAGGACATAGACTCCCTCATTAGAGAAGGCCAGTTGGGCTGCTTCCGATGCCACATCCACGCCAGTACTATGAGTACCATGAATATGGGTTAGTGCCGCCGTGCACTCTGTAGTGTTAGGAGAGGGCTCTGTGAGCCGAACCCATTGCGCTTGGATGTGGCGTGTCTCAGTTGCACTACTATCTATAGCTAAGTCGGATGAGCAAGGCAAGGTTATCGGCGCAGCATCGTGTTCTTCTTGATAATTTGCTGCTGGCTGAGGAGCATATGGATATAGGCGAGGAATTCTGAGGACGCCTTCATGCAGCCAGAACTCAGTATCGCTACCAGAGCTTAGGCTACTTATAGCATCAATTCTTGAGATGATTGCGTGAGCGACGTTATTGATTGGCTCATCGTGGTCGACATCAAGCAGAACCGCTCGCAGTGATACCTGTTCAGAACGGAGTACACGAAGGAAACCTTCTGCCAGCCCTCCCTCTGCGGAATATCCCTCTCGAACACCCTGGGTCAACCAGAGTAAAGGAGATCCTGAGGCGAGAATAGTCTTCAAGTTTGAGAAGTCGGATTCGGTAGGCGATAGCAGCGCTGTCCCTTGTCTGTCATCGATCACGATACATTCTTGGTTAGAGACGACGAAGTTCGCGGATTGCCTCTCATACACTGTCTTTCCACTTCCGATCAAAGCACTCGATAGGCTCGCACTATTTGAATTTGAACATCTGAGTGAAACCAACGAAACTTCATAGTTACTGCCACTGGCGTCGCTGGGATGTTCTGCATCATTTTGTCTATACGCGAAATGCTGCTTGGATGCAATGATAGTGTTTGGTAGTGAGGTGAAGTGACGTTGGGCACCAACAAGCCATCCTCCAGTCCTAATAAGAGGCATCAAACGGTCTAATCCAACTATTGCATGTGTATTCACCAACCCAGAATAGTCGGCAATGAGAAGATCAAACTGTGAGCTTTCAGCGCCCGTTAGCCATTCTTCTGGTGAGGCCTTGACAGTCATGCGCTCTTGTAGGCGTTCATCAATGTGAAAATGAACATGTTGTTCTTCGGCGAGGCCCACTGCAATGGTGCAGTTCTTCGGCAGGATATCTAATGTGCATTGCATTACACGAAGGGAAGGACTTCCGCATATCAGGACAGACTTGATAGGTTGCTTATGGCAGATGAGCTCCACAAGATCTGTGGAGGAATCAAGCTTGAGTGCCGCATCCGCTGAAATCATCTCGATATCGGGTTTCCAGCTCAGCTTAGAGAAAGGCTGTGGCTCACTGGGCACTGGCAACCGGGGTGGTACAACTGCCTCATAGGCTGTGCATATTAGGCCGTCGATGTCCATAACTAGTTTGCCTGTAGAGTCTGTTAGGTAGGCATGAGTATCGAAATGCCTATCATCAATTTTTTCGGACCAAGCTACTGCGTGTCCTGTGGATTCAGCTTCACCTTCTGGGAAAGTCAACAAAAGTTGTTCTATATGTGTTGGTACGACACCCCACTGCATCTCTCTATGCTTGCCGGCGTTGATAGCAATGATGATGAGCTGTAAGCAGGCGTCTAGTGAACTGGGATGTAGCATATAACGTGACTCGTCCGTCATAAGACCGGAAGTTTGCGATACTATGAGGTTGCATGATGCATGATGCAGAGATTTATCCGTCCGCGTATCGAGAAGCCGTTGAAACGAATTGGTATAGTTGAAGCCTACGCTGCGGAAAACATCATACCATCTCTTTCCGGATACACGTTGAGTAAGCGCTGTTTCGTCAACGGGATGATTTGGGATGGTAATGGACTTTGAAGTCGCGGATATTCTGCCTTTGCAATGCAATGTCCACTGCCCAGACGTCATGGATTCCAATGTGAAGGTGTAATCCTGGTCGTCAGTGGTATGCATGCAAGTCATAATCTCGATACCGTCACCCTCGGGAATCACTAGTGCAGTTTTGATATCGACGTCCCTGATACTCACACCCTCAAAAGAGAGGTTTTCAACTTCATGAATTTGCCGCAGCGCCTCAATGGCCACGGACAAATAGCCCGCTGCGGGAAAAACTGCCTCACCGCCAAGCTGCAACCTGTTAATCAAATAAGGTCAAATCTCAAGGCTAATGGAATACTCACATTATGCTCCTTCAGCCAAGGTATATCACGATGTCGGAGTATGTTCCGCCAGGCCCTGTAAGAATGGGAAAGTCCAGGAACACGTCTTCCCAGCAGGTCATGTCGAGCATGTGTACGGCTTCGCGTCTCAGCACTCACTCGCGGCTCGGCCCAGTATTGCTTCTCATAGTTCCACTGATACGGAGGCAGGTCAACTAACAAACTTCGGGCAGCAGGCTTGCGTATACTGCCAGAGCCTTTTGCGAAGTCTAAATTGACCTCTTGGAGGTCCACAGGATAGTCAACTAGGAACAGAGAGCCGGCCACTGCTAGTAATTGGTCCGCATCGTCTTTTTCTCGTTGTAGAGAGGGGATGTAAGTTCTGTTTCCCGGATTATTTTGTTTGAACGCTCGGGCTAGAGCAGAATGGCAGCCAACTTCGATGACAGAAGCCACATGGTCAAATTCTTCATCCCGTCCTAGTCTGCGAATAGCTGTGTCGAAGAGCACGCGTTCACGCAAGTTGGTGCTCCAATACGTAAGAGGGATAGTGTCTCCAACAACAACTTTCCCGGTGACGGATGAGATCATTGGTGAGCGGGGTTGCCTCCAGCTTAGATCTTCATCTGTGAGGCCGCGTAGTTGTTTCGGTAGCATAACGTCATACGCCTCTCCCACTGCAGCCATATAAGGTGAATGGTAAGCACGGCCCGTCTTGAGCTCTTGTGCGAAAACTCCCTCTTCTTTCATAGCACGAGCCAGTTCCGATATAGCTGTCGCATTGCCGCTCAGAGTCACGCTGTTTGGAGAGTTTTCGCAAGCTATACACACTTCCTGAGAGTCGATCGGTAGCCACTTCACAACGTCGTTGGCGCCGAGTCCAACAGCAAGCATCGAGCCGGTACCGGCAGCCTCTCGCACCGCTACACCGCGAGTAAAGGCTGCTATTATCGCCTCTGGGGCGCTAATGAGACCTGCCGCATATGCGGCAGCAATCTCACCCGAAGAGTGACCGATGCTGACAGACGGTACAATATTCCAGTCAGCAAATAGATCAACAAGAGCTATCTGTATCGCTGTGCATAATGGCTGGGCGACATCAGCTTCGTTGATTCTATCCGAATCAGTATCTCTGCCGGCCGAGAGTATGGAACTCAAGGTAAACATGGGGTTTGGATCCAGTTTACTTAGTACCCGATCAAGCCTCTCGATCGTTTCCTGGAACAGTGGAAATTCTGCCATTGCAATTTTGCCCATGCCAGCCCATTGCGCCTATTTTATGTTAGTTATTATACAGCGCACTAATGATAATGAGCAGTTGATACGTACGCCCTGGCCTGTAAAAATGAAACCGACACCCCCTTTCTTTTTAGGAACGATGCCCATTCGAAGCTCTTCTGCCCATAAAGAAGATTCTTCTCTGCCTTCTCGCAAGATTGTGAATCCCCTGGACGAGAATTTCGTGCGATGGAGATTTAAAGTATGGGCGAGATCAGCAGCATAGTATTCCGAAGCTACAGCTTTTATAGCCGCAATATTCCGGGAAAGTGTCGACTTATCGTGGGCAGAAAAACACAGGAGCAACGGTCGGCTCGTGGAGCGGTTATCCTCCGTATTTGCCTTGCGCGCTCCATGTTTGTAGAAGGGAAGGAGATTCTCGACCGATTCGACAATAACGTGCCCGTTTGTGCCGCCATAGCCAAACGAAGATACGCTTGCTCGCCGAAGCAGTGAGTTGGCCGGCCAGGGGGCGGTGTCAGCATGAACCTTGACATTCCATTCTTTTGCCAGAACTAGGTAACATGTTAGTCCACCACTGCATCTATTGGGTCCTAAAATGATAAAATTAACCTACTCTCAGGATTCAACCGATTGAATAATGCAACACCGGGAATTACTGCTGCTTCTGTCATCAAAGCCGCTTTCATAACTGCAAATATGCCACTAGCCGCTTCACTATGCCCTATGTTGGGTTTGACCTATTCATCCGAATTAGTTTGAATCTGGTGTTCTACCCTATTCTATGCGAGTACATACCGCACCCATTAATAATGGTTCATTCTCAGACCGATTATCATTTAGGGCTTTTGAGATTGCTCTAACTTCGATTGGGTCGCCGACAGGTGTTCCAGTTCCGTGTAACTCGGCATATAGCGTGAGACGAGGATCAAGTCCTGCTTTTTCATACGCCAAACGCACAACGCGTTCTTGGCCCTTACCACTAGGGTGAGTTATGCCCATTCCATCCACTTTTCCATTCCTATCCGGAGAGCATCTGTCAGTAACATGTCCATTGACTGGTTAACACGATCAACAACATACGAATTCACTGCTGTAGCACGAATAACGGCTCTGATAGGATTGCCGTCTTTGATGGCATCAGATAGGCGTTTTACATATAAAGCACCAGCACCTTCAGCACGGCCATAGCCATCGGCACTGGCATCGAATGTGTGGCAGGTCGAAGTTGGCGAAAGTACTCCTAACTTCGCTGTATTCATGTGCTGGTCAACAGTAAGAATCAGATTAACCCCTCCAACGATGGCTGCTTCACAATCTCTCGCTCGAAGTGCGTTACATGCGTAGTGTAACGCGTATATCGAGGAGGAGCAAGCAGTATTAATGGTAAAACTAGAACAGGGTCAGTTATCTCAACGAATAGCTATTTGACCTACTCACTTTGGACCATTAAGATTTAATATGTTTCCAATTCGGTTGCTTATTAATCCAGTATCGACTCCTGTAGCCGCGTAGCTGTGTCTAAAGTCTGGTTCTAAAGTCGACATTTGTTCTGCGGCTTATTAGCTTAAGTCATTAGCCACGGGATAATTCCCTTACGGTAGTCCGCTGTGAATGACCCCACAAATACAGCTGTATTTGAGCCAGCTACTTGATCCAATGTCATTCCCGCAGACTCTAGGCATTCGTAAGAGACCTCGAGCATGCGTCGCTGTTGAGGATCCAACCATTGGGCTTCTATAGGGGTCACTATAATAATCGGAGTTAGCTATAGTTATTCGGGGCTCTGAAAGTTACCAAAACAAACATGACATAGTTCCAAGAGTTGCTCACCATTGAAAAAGCTAGCATCGAAATCGTGTGGATTTCCATCAAGGAAGTAACCTCCAAGAACATTGAAGGAGCCCGGTCGATCTAGGTCGTTGTGATAATGAGCGTCAATATTGAATCGAGATGCTGGAACTTTGGGTGTTTGCCCAGTTCTCTTGTCGATTAGCATATCCCAAAACGACGAAGGCGAGTCTACACCTCCCGGCAGTCGGCATGCTATAGGTTGATAGGAGTACGCGTTAGTGTGCCTTTGAGGAGCCGATGCATAAACGACACTTACACATGCCACATATTGCTATCGCCTCGAGGGAAGGCTGCTCAGCCATATCATTTTCTACCGCATTTGGGGACATGGTGACAATATGCACATAAATTGATTTTTGTCGAGAGACTTAGCGAGAACGGTTTTACCATGACTTGCCAATTGTTTTATATTTTATCATATATGGCTATCTTGTGACCTGGATATAGACCGCCCCTCCCCGCAGCTGCAGATCATCCTTTCTGCAGGGTTTCCGTGAACTCACCGAACCTTTGCTTTTATTCTCTTGATGTTTGTGAGTCCGTGTAATAGTTCATTTTAAGAAAGACTATGGCGTACTGAATAACCCCCCGATAAGCATAAGGGATTTCTCTAGCTCAATTCCAGGCAGTGTCTATATTCAACGGATTCCACTTCGCGTTTTCTATCGTTCAACAGCCATCGAAATACTGCATAGGTAGCCATCCTGGGGTCTTTTAGTGGCATGACAGTGATCCGCTTTCACAACTTGCCACTACCAATGGAATATTCCATGCACCCTGGTCAAACCCTAACTCGATGAGGATAGACTACTTGATCAGCAGAAGTACCGTGCACGCACTTCGTCAACCCACCTTCTTCATACATTGTACGCTATATGCATAGTGACAATAGTTGCCGAGTCCGGGCTTTGCATCCATCACTCTATATGCTGACAGGGGCATGGACAAGGAAGAGACATATTGCCGGCATATTTTCTCTTCTTAGTCCAGTTTGATGGTCATCGAGAACGCCAGAGCGGAACGCCAGCATATAAGTATATCGGAGGCCAAGCGGATGACAACCTCCCTTTAGCTGGACAAAATCCATCCAGATATTCTCGAACATGAAGGCCGCCTCGCTTGCATTCGGCTACCGTGCCCTTGCGTTGCTCTCCGTTTTTCTTCTCTGGGGACTCTACGCTCTCAATGGCGGTCTCAAAGCGAATCTGTTAGCACCATTGAATGGCAAATTGAACGAGGAAATCGCCCTCAAGAACGATTACACAGGAATTTTCTTCATCGACTATCCGATTACTCTGCTGGTCACCTTCTTTTACTTTGCCACCGATGGATCCGACGAAGGCTATCAGCTCTTTGTATTCGAGGGCTATTCCACTCTTCAATCAAGTATCGTATGGCTATATGCAGAAAACATGCGGCCAGGGAGCAAGCCGTGGGCAATCGCAACGTTAGACCCCCTTGTTCCGCAATCTCGAGCCGAGAAATCCGCTAATGTATAACTTTTAGACCGCTTCTCTTTTGGACTCTCACGCAATGTCTAGGCGGTGCAATATCGTTGCCATTGTACTACGCCTATCACATTCTATGGATCGACAGTGCAGAAATCCTGAGGGTCAGAGATCAGGATGCTGCCGGAGCGCTGCCATTCAGTTTCTTCCTCGGTGCAATTGTCCCTCTCATCATCGGATGTGCGCCAACTTGGACTGGCCCAGAATCGCGGTCACCTGAAGCCCATCAAAAGTATCTAGCCTTCTTTCAGGTAGATCCTCTTTGGGTGATATTGACCCAAAAACTTCTGGAGACAGCCTTCCGTTGGCTGCGGTCCACTGAGAGTGGTGATCTCGTTCGCGCCCCAAAAGCAGCATTCAGGTGGACACGGGCGTCCTATCTCTTAGCAGCTGCTTCTTCGGCAATAGGCCATGTTTACACTGCTGCAAGGATGTACACTAGCACTGAGGAGGGAACAAACCTGGCGCGAATGCGAATTCCATATTCGCTGCAAGGTCCAACTGGTGGACGTCCGGATGCCGTAGCCAGGGGTCCGTTTCTGTATCTGCAGTTTGATATCCCGATTTTCGAGCTCGCCAGTCTGGTCTGGACATTTGTGTTGCTCTTGAGAATGCCCAAGCAATCCCGACCGTCGACTCTCAAGTTGGCTATTATAATGCTTATTGGGTACCTCACGATCGGGGCCGGAGCCACTGTGTCCCTGGCTTTGTATGTTCGCGAAGGCCTGCTGCCCGAGAAGGAGAAAGCCGCGAACTAGGTAGTGATCCAGGGTTTCCAAGGATCTACATGACCCAGTCTAGTGCATGAACATTTAGTCAAGCTTACGGTAGTGAGATCCGTCAATTACAAACGGTTCGTTGTGTTGGCACAGTATTTCAAAGTCAACGCTATTTCTTGCGGTGAGGTCTCAACGTTGTGCTCCAGCTTACTGATGATGCACTTATATACTATATGCAAATGCATGAACCAGGGTGTACGCACCATGAAAATCTCATGTCCAAATTGGGAGAACCACATGAACGTAACCACTCATTTATCCTACTCAGACTAGCGTAGTCTCTGTAGGTAACCCTGCATGTCGTACATATCTGAGTGGAGCTGCGAACCCACTGTTGCATTTCCACCAGAGATCTGGCTTCTGCTTCTGTTGGGTATGATTCTTCCAGCACACATATTAACCTACTCAATTGGCATATTTATGTACGTTATATATTCGTCCCGTGTACTGATAAGCTTCATCCATCATATGGCTTACTATGTACGGAATTCTCCGCTCATGGTACTTCTGTGAATACACAATACTGCCAATTTAGACCGTCTTTCGCGGTCTTTTCCCCTGTTGTCGTCCCCACTGGGCCACAGCAAGGGTCGACCTGCACGGAAGAGGATCTGCAGAGCCGTCAAACCAATCTCCATCGAGCTATGAAGGATAGGTGCCTGACATCATGTCGGAACGAGAATCCAGGTCAGATCCAGGTTGTCGGCAGAGGTGGTACATTTTTTGCGAAAAACCCTGGCCTGTCACCTGCCACCGGGGTGGGTAACCGAAAGGTACCGAAAAGATTGCATGCTTGGCGGAATTACGCGTTTCGTTACTATGTAACTTTTTCCTTTCTAATTTATTTATAAGTCTCCAGTTTCGTACGGACTGTACACGATCTAACACTCGGTGCAATATTCGTGAAACGACCTAGCTACAAGCTATGGATGGGCTATGGATCGACTATGGATGGGCTATCGATACCCTTGCTTGGCCGCGGCAAACTTGAACACCCTGTCATGATCCTAGCATGAATGACTTGACGGCTCTTTTGGATTCAATTTTGGCCCTTGTCATCCTTCCCTCACCGCCGGAAATCATCCTATCAAGGCGGTCCAAAGAAAAACTGATACAAATGTGGATACGCTTGTGGCCCATGGGTAGAAAATAAAGGCAGACTACCATCACCAGCCACGCACCAGCCACTCTGCCCTCAATTTTTGCCTATGGGCCACAAGCGTATCCACATTTGTATCAGTTTTTCTTTGGACCGCCTTGCCTATGTGTAGGGGTCTTCGCGCGGATGCCGCTATCCTGGGACTATCCCCATTAAGATACCAGCACGCTACTGTACCCAATGTGCATCACGGTCCTACTTCCGGTAACCACCTAGTAGAAATTGCTCGTTAATACGATGGGTATAGACCAGGTATGCGCCTGCTTGCCTGCTTAGCCGTCGTATTAGGCTTGAGAGCCATGTCCTGCTAGACTTTAAGCATGGGTATATGCCGAGTCCTTCCTCGGTGCGTCTGTCACCCTTGGCGAGTGTTCGTCAAGGGAGCTAGCTCTCTTGAGCGTGGTCTTCTCAATTAATTGAGGCGATGTGCTGGGATAGGAAGGTGTAGGTTTTGGTAATTCACCCAACTGACACGGCGCGATTCATTCAATGGCATCTGCACAGTGACCTGTCAAGCACCGGCACGTTGGGATCGCCGTTAATTTCGGCATAGACTTGGAGACTTGTCAGACACAACAAGAACCAGACCATCGGGTCATCATCGTATGATTTAATCCGTAGTCCAAAACCTCGGGCATGTCCGTAACTGACACGTCAAAAACCACAGCCTCGGGCCTGTCAAGAACCAGAGTCTCGGGACTTTGATTAAGAACCAGAGCGTCGGGTTGGACTCCAACCAATAATACCACGTGAACCAAACTTTTCGAAATCGATTTTAAGGTTGCATTTGGAGGCATGGAGAACAAGGGCACATCACAAGTCGAAGTGGCCATTATCGGCGCAGGTGAATCAAAAAGAGCTGAATTGTGACCTTGAAATAGAACTTACTTACTAACATTCCGTACAGGTTGGTATGGCCTGGTTGCAGCCAGAACATATCTCCGACTACGACCTTCAACAAACTTAATTATCATTGACTCTGATAACACCGTTGGAGGAGTATGGAGCAAAGACCGACTATATCCGAACTTGGTGGCACAGGTCAGACACGGCGTAAGTCAAATCCCAACGTCACAACGCCCCCAAGTTACTAAATAATCACCCTAACATGCTCGAAAGCTTTTCAATTACTCGGACACGCCCATGCCGCGAAATGGCGGCAACCCTAAAGATCCTAAAGTGACGGGTGAAATGATACACACCTACCTACAGAAATACGCGGAAGACCATGACTTATTACGCCGGATACGGTTCAACACCTTCGTTACCGATGCTAAACAATTTGAGGGGGGCTGGCGACTATCCCTCAAAGGCACTGATGAGGTGATTGAGACAGAGAAGCTCCTGGTGGCCACAGGGGTTACGTCCATTCCTAATCTCCCAGACCTAGACACTTCGGCAAGCTCGTTGCCCATAATACATTCTCGTGATCTTGGTACGCATTATCAGGAGATCGGCGATGGAACGATTAGAGATGTCGTTGTCGTTGGCGCTGCTAAGTCTGCATACGATGCTGTCTACTTGCTTCTGAAGATGGGCAAGAAAGTAACCTGGGCGATCCGACGCGAAGGTGGCGGACCTCTCAGCATTTTGCCATATAAAGTGTTGAACACGATCAACGCAATCGCGTTTGCCTCGACTCGGCTTATGTCACATCTTAGCCCCTCTATTCTAAATACCAAGGGCACGCTGTACAAACTGTTTCAGACGACTGGGCCGGGCCGTTGGGTTGTTGGCCGATTCTGGGATTTTCTCGACTTTAACAGTGCCGTCCACGCTGGCTACGGGAAAGGAGACCACGTGGCTCTACTCAAACCCGAAATCGATCGTCAAAGGTAAGTTTTCTGTAACGCGAACTATACTGAAAGAGATAAATGCTAAGACGATTAACCAGTGTCTTCTGGTCAAGTTCTGGATTAGGACTCGTCACACTCCCCGATTTCTGGCCGACACTACACAACCCAAACCTCACAATTCGTCGGGATATAGTGGAGGAGATTAAAGGCAATACCGTCAAATTCGAGTCCACGGATCCAATCCACGCCGACTACATGATCATGTGCACAGGCTGGGGTGACCATTTCGGGATTTTCGACGCCGAGCACAAAGCTAAAATCGGCCTCCCAGCTTATGGCGACAACGTTGAGGCTTTCTCAGAAGCTCAGGATATTAACTGGACCAATTACTACAACGAGGCCGACAAGACAGTCGACGAGAAATTACCCTTCCTAGCCGATCCCCCGAAACTGAAGTATACGAAGACCCTTGATCCTGCTCTACAGAAGAGATGGAATCTATACAGGCGTGTCGTTCCGGTGTCCATGGCTGCGAAAGGCGATAGGTCTCTTGCCATACTCGGACAAATACATACAGTTCAGACCCCCCTCGTCTCGGAAGTCCAGTCTCTCTGGGCCATTCTGTATCTACTTGGTGAAGTTGAGTTGCCGGATGTTGATACAATGGCGAGGGAAGTATCGCTCTGGAACACGTGGACTCGTAAGAGGTACCTCGGACAGGGGCAAAAGCACACCTATTCACTTTACGATTTTCTTTCGGTAAGACCCCCAACTCAATTTGCGTAGTGAACCAATGACTTATTTGTGATCTAGTATATCGATAGCATCTTCGCGGACTTAAAGTTGGATAGTCATCGCAAGTCGAACTTTTTATCGGAGCTTCTCAGCCCTTACGAGCCTCAGGACTTCAATGGATTTGTGGACGAATACATGCGCAATAGAGACGTGTCGAAGAAGCAGTAGACACATGATTTACTTGTAGAGGGAGTCCAAAGTAAAAAAGGACGTAATAGATAAAAGTAATAATAGCATAATACCATTCTCAACCTCATCAGGGAAGTTTCCTTGCAAAATTTGTTTGGCTCGTTGATTGTAAACGCATTGCAATGACCTCGATAGCACAAGCCGATATCCTCATTCTTGTCCTTTCATATGCCAGTTGTGAAGCTAGATAGACTGTTTCTACTCCCCATCTACCCGCGTGGGTACTCCGAATGTCGATAGATGTCGGTAATTAAGACTTTATCCTTCATGCTTTATCTTGAATTAGTCTAGATTCTATAAAGATGATAATCTGTA
Source organism: Xylaria sp. Z34 (assembly GCA_037356055.1). Taxonomy (NCBI): domain Eukaryota; kingdom Fungi; phylum Ascomycota; class Sordariomycetes; order Xylariales; family Xylariaceae; genus Xylaria; species Xylaria sp. Z34. The sequence goes on from JBAWJW010000011.1 coordinate 895,415, forward strand.
TACAGTCTTAAACAGACGCCAGGGTAGGTCCAAGTCTAGTTATTGACCCAAGCCTGTGTCTCTCGGCGATGGCCTCCATAAGGCCTCCGATTCGTGATAGATTATCCCCGTGTCCTCTCTAACTGCGCCGTAAGACACCGTATTCATACCTTTGATCTAACCGTAGCGACGCCAATAACCCTTTATAAGCGAAACAAACATATGATACAACAAGTAGTACAAGACAAAAAATAGACAGTGTTTGGATCATGGCGTCTTCCCTTCGCTCACAACTGAGATATCGTCTAAGAGCGTTCTAGATAGTTCTCTTTCTACCCAATTTGCGATATTGTCGACTGCTTCGGTCGCATTATTGAGATGCAACTGAAAAAAACCCTGTAGCTGTGAGGGAGTAAAGGTGTCTTCGGGGATCTGTGACGAAAATTGGAAGGCGAGGTTGCGCAATGTGTCAAATTCGAGTAACGACTCCTCATGTGGCTCCCTTATCTCATGTTGGTCTTTGGATACCAGAGGACTCTTGACGTCGGGGGTAAACATCCGTATGAACATCTGCTCAGCTGACTTTTGACTGATATTACCAAGCATCACTTTCATGTCAACGCGTCCGGGACGTATCAAGGCGCTATCAAGGCGGTCCGGCTTGTTCGTTGTCATGATTACGATTCGGCCTTCTGCTGATCCTACGCCATCTAGAACACCTAACAAGCCGGAGAGCGTGCAATTTGACCGGGCGACGGCTTGACTCTCGTCTTTCTCAGAATCACGGTCCGTCCATATAGCATCAACATCTTCGAGGAGCACGATACACTGGGGTGGTATCTCGTGGAACATCTGCTCTAAATCCTGGTCGCTGGCAACACAAGGGATCTTCACCTCATAAAGATCGAGGCCGAATTCCCCAGCTAAAGCCGTGGAGAGTGATGATTTACCCGTGCCAGGAGGCCCAAAAAACAGATATCCTCTCCTATAAGGCATGCTGCGACTCTGGTAAAGTCTTCTCGTAGTAGGGTCTAGATACGTCCGAATGTCGGCTAATAGCGCTTGCTTCAAACCATCGTCAAAGTGAACTGTGTCAACTCGCCGGATTGGCTTTCGAGCCTTGGGTTGCCAAGACATCCCATAACGATCGCGAGCGTAGATTATTACGAAGAATTCCGTTTGCCTGTCTGCATACTCCTGGCAGGTTTGGATGAGCCTCTTGATGGGGTTAGTGGACCATCCCAAACAGCCAATAGTGAGCTCTTCGCCCCCAAAACCATCATAGGAAGGGTCACTCATCGAAGCATGAAAGCTGTCCAGAGACCGTGAAACGAAGTATAGGCAAGATCCATGCCAGAAATAGGTTGTCTCGAAGTGTGGAAGGTACTGGACTTCTCTCCGCTTCTTTTTCAAAAGCGCGGCCCTATCAGCTATATCACCTGCATGAATCTGAGTCCGTGCTGTGAAAGACCGGTTTCCGCGGTGTTGTACAACATTGGTCATGACCCAGCTCGTGACAGTTCTGTTAAGAGGATCTCGCGCGGGTACTGTGACCGTTGCCACGAAGAACTGCCTAATCCAGCCGTATGATTCGCTCCATGCGGCTTTGAGAAAGCGCCAAACGACGGGAGCGACGCTGGCACATGCGGCTAGGGAACCGAGGCGTGTGATATCCAGCCCAGATGCCCATCGTTCCAGAGCATCTTTAACGAGCCCCAGATCCTGAATATGTGGCGCCAAGAAGGGAGGTCTGCTTGCGGCCTCGGCATAGAAAGGCAGCGCCATATCTTACTCTGGTCGAGACCCACACAGCGGGTTTAAGCGACGGGCTGCTGCTGAGACCAATGAGTTCCGTCAGAACATTAAAGAGAAAAAAAGAGACAGAACAATTATAACTTAAAGAGAGACATTAAAGTTAGCTCAGGCTAATTAGTACCATTGTTGTTGTTGTTGTTTGCCAACACTACAAGTGGCTTCTAGTGGATAAAGTTGAAGGATAATTGTTCTGTAGGCATCCCGAGAAAACCGAGATTTCGGTACAGGTTTTCGTTAGGAGCCACAATTGCGCCACAACACACCGCCACGTATATTACCAAATAGCCTACCCGTATAAACTCCACTTCGTCACACCCGTAAACAGGAGTAAAACTAACCCTTACGTATAGGTCTATAAATTGCCTATAACCAGTTAATTTGCCTATAAAAAAGGTACTTAGTTTATTATATAAATTATTATAAAAACTTAAATATTTTATTTTAAATTAATATTTTTATTATAATAAATAAATAATTATAAATATTTAAATAAAAATAATTATTATTAATAAATAATTATATTAATAATTATTAAATTTTAATAAATTAATTATTAAATTTTAATAAATTAATTATTAAATTTTAATAAATTAATTTATTAAATTATAAAATATATTATTATAAATTTAAATAATTATAATTTATAATTATTATTAATATTATTATAAAATATTAATTATTAATTTAAATTATTATTATTAATTTATATATATATATATATTTAAATATTTTATTTTAATTAAATTATTTAATTTTATTAATTTTATTATAAATTAAATAAATTTATTATTTTAAATACTTTATTATTATTATTTATATGTTTATTTTTATTAAATATATTATTTTTATTATTAAAATTATTAAATAAAACTTATAAAAACTTTTTTTAAAAATATTATTTAATTATTATTTTTTTTATTGTTTTTATTTTTATTTTAATTTTTTAAACTTTAATTATTTTATTAATTATTTTAAAATTAAATAAAAATAATAATATATAAACTATAAACTTATTAAAATTATTTATATTTATTTTTATTTTATTTATTATTATTATTTTATTTTTTAATTTATATATTTTTTATTATAATATATTTTTAAATTATTATTAATTTTAATAAAATATTTTTAATAATAATAAGTTTTTTATTAATTTAATATAATATATTTAATTTAAATATTTATTAATTATATTTTTTTTTAAAGTTTTTTATATATAATTATAATTTAATAATATATATAAATAAATTTATTTTTTTTTATTTTTATTTTAATAAATTTTATTTTATTTTTAATTAATATTTTTTATT